>JFHB01000045.1:0-176514 GCA_000729835.1 Atkinsonella hypoxylon | reverse complement strand
GAGGGGGGGGGGTGGTTTTCTCGGGGAAGCCAGATTGGCACCCCGGTTTGGAAACAAGTCTCCGAGCGGGAAGATGGGAACCAGATGGATGAAATGTCAGTTATTGTCACCGCACAAGGCTGAGAAATGTCATGGGGTGTCTCCCATTTACTGATATCAGTCTTGTTCTCGACAGTCGCCTTTGTTAGGTACATGTACATTTGTATTTATCGTGTTCTATCACACCAAGAGCTGGGATGAAAGTAGATGAGGTGAGATAGATGCCGGTTAATCAGCTAGATGCTGACTCATCAGCAACGCTGCGTCGCTCTGCTGACTGATGGAATCCGTCGCTATCAGCGCTCACTTTTCCCCTCAGCATCCCCAAACATAGTTAGATCCACCCTCCATGTAAATCAGTATAACAGCACAACTATCGCAAAAGCCGAGGGCTGAACCAAAGCCGCGCCAAGCCAAGCCAAGCCAAGCCAAGCCCAGTGCGATCATGGGCTTTTTAACACAAGCCATGCCATCCACCGGAGGAGATGTGCATCAAAGAAAAGGAAAAAAAAAAAACAAGCCTCAACAGAATTCCCTCCCCATGTAAACTAGCTTTCTGGCAACACATCCGAGAGTTAACTATCTTTTATTCCCGGTGGCTACCCCGTGAATCTTGACGTCTCTTGACAAAACCTAAGCGCCTGCCAGCCCCAGGCCAAAACAGCGCTAGTGCATTCTCAGCTCAGGGCACTAACTACTATGGGTATAGCGCGGACTGCAGCTCCATCGTTCAGCGCATCTGGCATCTACGTTCAAAGCCGGGCGGCAACGGCGGGTACTTACTGCAGTCCAGTGGGCATTGCGTTGCATTGCATTGCAGTAGCGCAGGAGGCGTTCTTTCCCGTTTTGCGTGCCTGACCTTTTTTTTTTTTTTTGTTTTTTTTTTTGAGAGAGAGAGAGAGAGAAAAGAGAGAGAGAGAAAGAAAGAGAGACTATCGTGGGGCTGTTTATTACAGTTTGTGAGGCGATGCTATGAAGTAAGAATGATACGATGTATGTATGTATGTATGTACGGAGTGTATGCCCATCGTTGGCTTTGCCTCCCACGCCACGACGTTCATTCGTGTTTTACGTGGCTGCTCGCTTTTTGCTTGACGTTGACTCGCCAGCCTCCACCGTTATATCCATCCCGTGATTCATACGCCCAATTAGCCCCAAACTCAATGTTCACATCGTCCCGCCACAACAGGAGCTATTGTCATTGGACCGGGCATCGTGAAACAGTGCGGCGCGCCCTCGCTTCCAGAGCTCCACCGCGCATCCCACCTTTTCCCCATCTTCAGCACTTAGTAACAGTTAAGTTAGCAGCAAGCCTCGGAGGATCGTCGTTGGTGCCGATATCTACGCTTCCGTGCCGACAGGTCATCGGCCAGGCACTTCGGCTCGGCGTAAGGCACTTCGCACACGACCTACGGTACCGTGCACTAACTACCCAAAGCTCGCAGAGACCATTGCGCACGTCTTTGTCCCCATAAGGCCGGATCCGAAAAGTGTAGCCTTGAGCACGTTTTTGCCAATCGCCAGACTTTTTTGATCCCACTTTTGACTACTCTGTATCATGACCGCATTCGCAAACTCCAAGTCCCATAGCCAAGAAACTTTGGGTGGCATTGGCGGGAAGTGCCTTGTCGTCCACATCCGATGAGCAAGTTTCAGAGAAAATAAAAAAATAAAAAAAACTGGACCCTTCAGCCTTGACATGACTAGAAGAACTACAGATTTAGCCCCTGCGTCATAGGTCAGGAACACATTTACCGTAGTGGACAATAGCACTCAAGTTTTTTTTTTTTTTTTTTTTTTTTTTTTTACCTTACAATGATCCATATAGCAAAGGCGTCCAAGACTCGTCAGAACGGCGTGGGGTCGTCAAAATGCTCAATTGCAGTGCTCCAGTCTTATATTCCGCCCCGCCACGCCACAGCTAGACGCCACGCAATCTGCTTCAAGGTTGGCCCTGCGCCACAGCGCGCCACAGGCCTACTGTGCACCGCGCCAGCCATTGGCGTCCCATGATACAAGAAGCAAAGCAAGCTACGGATTACTTCATAGAGGATAGGTGAAGGGTGTGTGGATGACCGGCTTGCCAAAGACATTCTGACGGGCTGCGCGCCACCCACCACCCGCTCCTCCTTTTTTTTTTTTGGGGTCCCCACAAGGCTATTAGAGCTCTCGGGGTGCTCTCCCGAGCGATGAAACGCCAAGTGCAAAGCGCAGACATGGGACATGTATTCCATTGGAAACCGTTACTGAAACGGGGCAGTGGCGCACAAAAGACATCCCAACGAAGCACACTGTTGTCGACAATTTGGACTCGATCTCTGCGTGGGACCCGTCTACGGAGCTTTCGACCCAGCTATCTAGTCGCTCCAACCGTCAGCACCACATTTGCTTTGCTGAACTTTGTCCCAACGGCCTTCAGTCATGCTCCGGAAGCTCTCGACCATCTTGGCAGGAAAAGGGGCCTCGGGTACGTCATACGTCGTGGGACCGATGCGTGCTAGGGACCTTTTTGATTTCCAGCCATGCATGCATACTCCGTATTCTCTCTCTACGGCACGGTAGTTAGTTCCTGCATCATCTTGCAGTCCCCGAATGCCGACCAGGAAGACCCCGCTTTTGGCGAAACCTCGCGTTACTGAACCGATTACGGAATACGCTAGAAGCCTATGTGAGTGGATCCTACCTATCCAGTTTCCCTATCAGCTTGGAGAAGCATAGTAAAGTAACTACGGAATACTTACTTGCCTTTGCGTGCGCAGAAGCAGAAATCATGACCAAGTCAAGAAATCCCCCCTTTGCAACAAAGCAGTTCTTCTGCTGATCTAGCATGTCAACCACGTCACGCCATCCTGGTACGGCGAAACACCAATTTCACCATGCGAAACCAGAAAGCCCCCCTTCAACGATACAGCAGAACGTGATGAAGGCCATTCTTTCGAAACGCGAGACATCACCAGCCTCGGCCTACGAGCACATTGCCACTTTAGGCAATATGACCCCGGCCCATCCGTCCTATCCCGGCCCCATCCGCTGATTGGTTCGCACAGCGGTCTTGGGACTTTGATCGAAGAAGTCTCCGATGTGCCTCGGCTGCTTGACTTCCGTGTCATACGCTTTGGTGAACTATGGAAAAGTCATCTCACAGCGAGAATCATGGCCAAGATGTGTTGATGTCCGGCATTCATATGGCGCAGGCGCAATATGTCATTCGTGCCCAGGGGGGGGAAACTCATGGTCGGGCGCCAAAAACATGCCTTTTCTATCGCTCGCCGATCGGTGTTGCACATTCGACCACTGACGTAATGCCACGCTTGTTCATTCCATTGTCATTGCAAAAAATGACCGCTTTGTCTTGGTCATTTCCCAACGACATACCCGGTACACTAGCTATGCAAGGGACCTTGCTTTTACACATCCATCCAGTTCACGCCAACGCATCACCTTTATACCAATTACAGTTACGCTACGCATACATCCTCCATGTGCTGACCATCCACCCCATTCGACTTGGGAAATGTAGAGGCACTCCCGAGATCGAACTTTCCATGGGCCCATCGGGATGCTCCCGCTCGTGTCTGCCGCTTTGTTGGCGTTTCCAGTGTACTGTGTACTTTCTGGTGCCGCCGGTCTCTTCTTGGGCGTCGTCGACTTCGGCGCTAGCGTAGGCGAAGCCCTCGAGCCAAGTGACGCAGGGTAGACGGTTGTTGACTGCAGTGAAACTTCCGCTGCGACCGCGTCTTCGGCCTCCGAATCCGCCTGTGCCTGGGCTCCCCGTTGGAGTCGGTGTAGTAGATGCGTATGTTAGTTATATCAGTACGAATCTAACCAACTTCCTTCTCCAAGCGCTTATTGGCCTGCTGCAAGTCAGCTATATCCTTAAGCGCCTTTTTTCTTTTAAGTTACTTGTTCTTTTGCGTTGTTATTAGCTTTAACTTGCTTGAATTCGCTCCTTGAGTTGGCGGGATTCATCCTGTTGGTTCTGTAAAGCAGTTATTGCGGTCCAGATGTCTTTAGAATCCTTCTTAGATAGGCCGCTTCCGGCTTCCCTTAATAAAAGTTTGTCGATTTTCTAGCTAAGGACATTTATACTCGACGTATATACTAAGGTGCTGCTTAGTGCGATGAACGAATTTCCTAACAAGATCCAACATAAGGGTAACGAATTTGTGTACTTTATTAACCTCTTCAGTCACATCCGATATATCCTCTACTACCTAGGCAAGTTCCTCTTGTACTTCAGTCAATGCTTCAACACCTATAGTTCTAGCTCCTAGCGTTCGAATCTAGTCCCCTAACGTAGAGGTATATTATGGTCTAGTTAGTTAATGCTAGCTAGCGCACTACCAATAGTGCTGTTAACTCGTCTAAATCTGTTGGTAAATCTAACAGTAAAACAGCAGCGACTGTGTACTACAATAAGGGCATGGTTAAAAAAGGTAAATCAACGATTACATTTGACGCTCCCAGTGGCCTTCCGTTACAGGCCGTACTGCTTGCTATTAGATTCGCCGACAAATTTAGAGTCAAGAGCACTGTCGCTAGTGTGCTAGCCAGCATTGACCGACTAGACCTTATGTGAATCTCTACACCAGGGAACCAGATTCGAATGCCAGGAGCCGGAACCATAGGTGTTGAAGCATTAATCGAAGTACAAGAGGAACTCGCCCAGGTAGTGGAGTATGCTCTCAACTATTTTATCGACCATGTCCTGTTTCATGCATGATGAGCATAGATAGAAAGGCCCCCAAGGCGAAATGCAAAAGTCAAAGCAAAACGCCACGTCGATGCCTTGACGCCCAAATTGAAATCGCCCAAGACAGACCCATGGTTAAGGCACCCAGGTCGTGCTTCACCACCATTCCTACCCGATATGTTTATTCCACCGCGTAAAGTAGTTGGATGCCCCTGCCCCAATAATAATAACACCGCAGGCGCCAGAATGATCTCGAAACGCCCGTGCTGTTTACTGTTTCTCTGGTTCCTCTCATCGCCAGACTCCCGTTTTAGAGATTGGGTCCCGAAGCAAGGGATGTTACCAGCAATTGCCTAGACGGAAATCGCTGTCCACAAATGACGTCTTCGTAACTGTCTGTCATCTCGAAAAAGAGCTGGCATCGATATGAATACGTAAGCCAGGGCTACGACCGTTTGGTCAAAGGCGAGGGGAAAGAAAAACGCACCCCAAGGATTTCATGCCCCTGAAAAAGCCGCCGCCCGTTCAAACATTGGTTGCATCATAGGATGCCGTCGCTTTCTCCGGGTAATCGCTCAACACGCTTTTGCTCCCAGTCATCGAGATCGCGTCCTGCTAATCGCTACACGGTGCAAAAGTCTCCATTAGCTGTTGATTCTCCCTCTGTGAGAAGATCAAATGCCATTTTGGGAACAAAGAAATTATCCCTTGCATGTTTTGGCAGTAGAGTTTGTACATGGCATCATTCATGGCAAATAGTCATCTCGCAAAATTTATTGACGTCCGAGATGCCGAGAAGAGAGCGCCGATAGTTCGACTTACGTAGTATTCTTCCTTCATGTCCACCTTGCGTGCTGCTCGCCTCACGCCCAGCTCTTCCTCCTTCGTCATCTGTCGCACCTTGCGGTCGTGACGCTCGTACCGGACGGCCGTTGCGGGAGTGAGGACGAACGATCCGGCTATTACAACGGTGAGGAATGGTAGGCCGAACATGAGAAAGGGATGCTTGCTCATGAGGCGACGGTATTGCGAGCCGATCTTGCTGGCGTCGCCGGCGGCGTGAAACTTTTTACTTTGGAAGGTGGGCATCGCGAACGGGTGCTTGTGTCGTCTTCTCGCGTGCTCGAGCGACTGATGTTCCTTCAGATGGATAGCGGCTGATGGTGCAATTTTTGAAAGCTTTACGGCGGATTGCAAAAGTTGATTGAGCTAGATGTGAACAACTGCACTGCAGTCTTGTGACTTGTTGTTGATTGATCAAAAATCATTACATGGTCCGTGCGCGTGGCAGCTGCCCGCAGCTGCCAATGAACGCGTTATCTGACCACGTACAAACTCTCACGAGCTTCTGTATCGTTCATGTTTATTGGTATGCAGTAGGAGGGAACGGACTCTAAAATGAAAATAAGAACGGGACGTGTACATAATGTCACAGGATGCGTACAAAGGACCAGACAGTGTTTGTTGAAGTTGATTACTACAGGCGACTCCAGCTCCGTCTGTGCTAAAACCTAGATTATTATGATATTAACCCTATAGTCGTAGTGTGTGCTATAAACTTATGTAATAACCTACACTATTCATCTAATCTTCATTTTCTGTACGATTTTCCTTCCTCTTATAATATCCCGTTAGATTGTGCCAAGGCAACAGCTTGGTCGTATATATATCATAGCTATTTCGCGGACATCTGTGGAGTTTAGAAACGACCATGCGCCTCCCCTTGTAACTTAACCTGACCTCCAACTAAGTGACCTCGCCTGACCATCATAGGAGCATAAGGGTTAGAATTAGGGTTAGGGGTTAGGTGTGAGGGTTAGAATGGTCAGCTGAGGTATCTTTCATGGTCAGGCGAGGTCACTTAGTTGGAGGTCAGGTCAGGTTACGAGGGGGGCGCATGGTCTAGGGGGGTCTAACCGACCATTTGGTGTGGCATGGAAAATTGTGTAGTCACGTGACCAACACAAAGGGATTACTGTAGTGAATACTATATTCCGTACGCTGCAAATCAATTCTATTGCCGCACACGGCTGATTGATTCTACTCCTCTCGAATCGGTGAGGTCATCCGAGAACGCTATTAGGTCATCACAGAACTTGGCTACGGCAGTGCCTTGACCTCATACTTGTGTCGCGATCTCATTCATTGATTATCGATATGTGGCTGTCAAGGTATATGCCAGCAACCAAGAGCAGGCTGGTCGAGAGATATCAGCTCTTCAACATATCCGGCAAGAGCTGCAGGACCCTTCAATTCAGGAGCGCGGAGGTGCGTACGTCGTTTGGCTTGCCCGTAAAACCTTCGCGCTGAAGCATCAGGAAGTCTCCAGGAATGTCTCTCTCGTCTACAAACCAATGATAATGATCCTTGAAGAACTTCGAAAGTTCGGGAACAATAGTTCACTGCCGCTAGACCTAGTGAAGTGGATGTTGCCCTTCTTACTTGTGGCCCTGGGCGAAGCGTAAATTCGGAAAAATACAACTTCCCGCACGTTATGCCCGATCGCTGTCGCGCCCCAGAGGTTATGCTAGGTCTAACTTGGGATCGAATAGTTGACATGGGTTCTGGGATTGACGATATGGACCGCTATTAAAGGGAAATTATTGTTCACCGACAACATTGGGGTCCATGGGAATCGTCTGCATCTCACATGGATCGTATGATCAATCTCGTAGGGTCGTCACCTCAGCACCTCCTTGACAAAAGTAATGAGGCACAAAAGCATTTCGACGAGGACGGAAAGTTCAAGGGGAGGCTAAAAAAAAAAAGAAACTCGATCGAAGAGGAAGGCGAGGCTTTAATAGGCGACGAAAAGGTCGGATTTGTGAGATTAACCCGACGAATGTTGGCATGGGACCCTGACGAGCGGCGACTGCCATGGAGTTGCTGACTGATCTTCCTGCGTCCAACCATTGATGAGACGAATGTCAAATGATTCATATGAAAGACTGGAAGGGTTGCCCCTAGAAAGACTCAGACATATCCCGTAAAGGAATAGGTACTGAAACACACGTATTGGGTGTTTACCAGCGGTGTGCCACACAACACAAATAGTGATCACGATCTCTGCGCGAAGGCCAAGAAGCTACAATCACCTTGTGTTGACTCTTACTTCATCGCCGCAATGATGATCCACGAAACCATCTCCAGGGACCATACCAAGGATCATACCAAGGGCGAAGGTGCCCGGAACCTCTTCCTCCTAGCTCAATTTGGCACGAATGAAACCATTTCTTGTTGAGACAGTGTCTCCTCCAGCCCGGCTTTCTAGGGCTTGTTACTTTAACGCCTTGAATGGCAGTAAAAGTGATTTGGGCGATTATGCCCGTGGTTGGATCGACCCTAGATGCGCCCTCAGATAGAGCTGGAATCAGATTCCGAAGAAGCATATGAGCGACCCCGTGATAGCAAACCTTGAAGCAGCAGACATCTCGATTCCTCTGTCATTAATATGTCATCAGCTGGTTATGTCGCATCCTCACCATCCCACAATATATGGTCTACAGCACGTGTGACACTGGCTGGCCAGTTTCAGTGTCCTTTGCCAGCTTTAGCCGTTCTTCATCCCCTAGACGCGATGTTGGGACGCAGAACAGTTAGCAGGAATGAGAAAGAGCAAGTTAGCCCGCAATCACAGCACAAAATTTACTTGGAGAGAACCAGACGCTGATGCAATGGAAATATTGAGCAGGCTTCGAAGCACAATTGGCTGCTGCAAGAAGGCTTCTACAGGCAAAGCTACCTCAACCACTAGTTGAATCACTTAGCGCGGCAGGAGAGAATCCTGTTGCTTGGTATCTCAGGCGACGGATGCGTGAGGAAAAAACCGTTGAGAGGGCGGTGGGATTCAGCAAACGGCTGCTGGGAAGGATTTGCTGGCTATCGCAATCTTTTGGTTCATCGCGTGCGGCACCTGCGGGATGAATACCATTGGTCTCAATTGCTTAAGCATATTCAGGACAGCGCTTTCCATACCTAGATACATAGGTATATAATAATAATGGGTAGTTTCGCCGTCTTTCAACGATTGAAGCCCTTGTAGCTATGCCAACTGGCAGAATAGCCCAGCCTGATTTGACTGATGTGTTAGAAGGCATCAAAGCCTGATAAATAACGATTTAGGCAGCGATCGATATGAGTTTGGATCACACATCGGTAGTGGCTTCTGGCTAGAGCATCAGCCGAGAATCGCACAAAGACGCGAAGGTCATCTCGCGGCGTTTTAGTGGCTGTGAATTGGCGACAGGTGAGAGTTCGGCTGTATTTACTGCCAAAAATATTTTTAACAAGCCACTAAGCCGATGGAATACCAGAAGTTGAAACCTATTCAGCCGCATCATACGTAGCTGTGGAAAAGTAGCGCTGTGACAACTCCAGACACGCTGTCAGATTTATACGACTCTGGCGCTCCATTTATTGGAACGTGAGCCAGAGATTCCACTAAGCACGCGAGGCTCGCGTCTACCAATCTCTGAAATTCTAAAACATGCGCTAGTATGATCAAAATGCAACACAGCACTAAGTGGCAAAGACATGGATTTGGCGGAGAAGGCCAGGTGAACCCTCCATGCCAACTTGAAGATACTGTTCTACCATATATTGTGATGGTAAATATACCTAAAAGAATGCTACACAGATTCCATCGCATAGCCTTGGCCCATTTCACCATGCATCGTTAAGAGTCAACGGAGCACGTCGATTCTGTTTGCGTCCACAACAATAACCAGGAACTGCTTTTATTCCGTTTGTCGAAATGATTTCCCAAGGAGGGTCACAGCCTGTGCCGCCGGCTTTTACGTTATCCTCGTTGTATTTATAGATCCAGCCTAAAGAAATGATAAGCAAACGTTATTATGAATCCGTGGAGGCAGATTTACGGTTTTTGCATAAGCAAACTACAGGTATACAGCATTTGTCGGGAAGAGGACTATTGAAAAGTAAGTTATGGTACGTCTCATGTGAAGTTATATTCGCTTACTGAGGGTAGCAGCCGCTAGCTGGTTCTCGGGCCAGGATGTCAATGGCCTTGTCCTGGTCGAGGGGTGATGCCAAGGTGATGGCCGCGAAAGCGGCCACGATAAGCTGGGGAATCTTCATCATGTAGAAAAAGAAGGAAGGGGAAAAGAGAACAGATATAATAATGAAAGTCAACTTGATACGATATGGCTAATACAAAAGACCTGTGTTCCTCGAGAGTTGCCCGGCTTTTTATAATCAGCAGCTCGGGACTTAAACGCTTGCAACCGGACGGCCCCAAAAGATGATGGTAGTGTACATGTACGCCCGTCAGTCCTTATTCAGACATGAACCCCGGTGAAAGTATGAATCATGACTGTCACAAGACATCGCAAGATGCTTCCTGGTGGAATGTACCCGCAGTGGGCAATTGCGTGACCGACTCGGAAAGTACCACCTGCCAAGAAAAATGTGAGGCAATGATGGCGAGGACCTGTGGATCCACGTTGCGAGGAATTGCCGGAGCGAATGGATATGGATATCAATGTACGCAATCAACAGATATTTAGGTTTTGGCGAGGTTGAGTTCTTCTCTAACTACTTAGTTGAGCTAGCAAGGCACCTGAGCGGTAGTGCCCCAAATCATGGGATTGATGCCACCAACCTTTGACCTACCTCAAAGCACCGGCTTTGCGGCAGTCATTGCAGGAGCACTGAATCTTGCCATAGATTATAACATGATGTCTCTCTCCCGACTTGGAGCAGACGTTACAGTGTTTCAATGAGTTTTAGCTCCGTCCTCTGCTTCACTCCCTTCGTTCCGGTGTAGAATCGGTCCAATGGGCCAAATGCCGGCGGTAGGTGAATGAACTGGGCTCGAATGTTTATTGACTGACTTCATATTTGGTGAAGAGTATGAAACTCTGAGGCTTTTTGGGGGTGACCTGGCTAAGTATTGACGAGTTAGAGCATGGTTTAGAGAGTAAGAGCATATATATATTCTTCATATTTGGTGAAGAGTATGAAACTCTGAGGCTTTTTGGGGGTGACCTCGGGAGAAAAGCACTGCATTCAACCGAAGTTAATAATGATGTAGTGGAAACTGGTTCGAGCTATGAGTTGCATTGCAGGAGGACGAAGCTTGGCCTTCGCATCACACATGCTGTACGCCCTGTAGACACCAGTCGTTGAGTTGCCCTAGATACCACCAACACAAGCCACCTTGTCCTTCCCACATACGTACTAGAGTACTTGCTAAGCTCATCAACAACCATTCGATACAGGGAAAAGAGCTCTATATCCCATCTCCCATCTGGGGTCTTCTCGCTCAATAGAGAGGGAAGGCTCGTCGAGGTCAGAAACAACGTATATCCCCGCGTCCTGACCTAGTTCCATACAGGCTGAATGGTCGGCGTTTGCGTCGACGGCGTAGACACGAATAATGTTAGTGCCTCCTTTTTCCGAAGCGGAATATCTCGTTTGCATGTCTTTTTGTTGGCCAACGGATCGGCGTACTTGACGGCCCCGTTACCAGCGGCATGAGTACCATCCTCTTGATATGCCACCCTCTTTGTTAAAATAAAAAAAAAAAAGTTAGGTGCCATTTTCGAAGAAGAACTTGGATCCTGGCTAAGTATTGACGAGTTAGAGCATGGTTTGGAGAGTAAGAGCATATATATATATATATATATATATCAGACCTTGACTTGGATAGGCGGCAGGCTAGCAACAGCATTTCCGCTGAGAGCAATAATAGACCACAATAGATTTCTCAACGACATATTTGACTTGAAATGTTGTCAAGTTTTCTGTTTGGCACAGAGAGTGTTGTTTATGCTGCCGTTTAGGACACAATATCTACTGCACGTTGGTGCGCAATCGGGCGTCTCTTCGTATTAGGATGTAACGGTCAAAGTATAAAATCAGGAGCGCATGTTCAACCGTTGTGCCAAGTAATAAAGACTGAATACATGTATGTTCGCTCGATATAGAGAAAGGGGGGCGGAAGTACGCAGTATGTCCTAGCATATGCTCAGCACATACTAAGTGTATGCAAAATCCACAGTATATTATTAGTGCAAACTAACATTCGATATTAAGCATATGCCGAGTATATGCCGCATATATGCTCGCTCTATATACACTCTAAATCTTTCTTACTAGGATATTCTATAAGAAGAAGCTGTATAAGGCACTAATGCCTAAAAGCATATAGCTAGCATGTATACTCTATAGTCTAACCCAACTCATTAATAATAGCGTTAATAACATAACAGCTAAGTAAGGCTAATACTAAAGTAAGTAGCTCTAGACAGCGCTAGAGCGCTGCCTGCTGGGCAGAACAGCTTTACTCCTAGAGCAATAGCTCCAACCTGCGCTTCTACATCCTAATATATATATGTTATGGACTAGGTCTTTAACCTAGTTTCTTGTGATAGATATAGATGTCAATTGTACAAGAGTCTTGCGACTTGTATAATACGTATTCTTTTGCTATAACGGGATAGGGCATTAGATCAGGCTAACACCTATATATAGTGCGCAGGCATCCGCAATAGCCCAATCGGGCTACTCTTATAATAGCTTTATATAATATCTTTTTACTTAGATAATTAAGAGAATGTTTCAAGTTAATCTAATGCTAGCCTATGTTGTCTTTATACACTAGATACAGCTTTTGGCGAGTACCTAAAAGAGGAACTTATATCTCTGCAAAATCATACAGGGGTTATATTGTACACGACTATACCTGGCAAGCGAGATATCAGCAAGTGGTCGCTTGATGTGTTGCACACAGCAGCGGATCCTTTCCTGAGAAATGCATAAATAGCTAACTACAGAACTCCCAAGAAGGATACAGAAGCATTTAGATTATCAAAATTTCGGTCATTGTTCAAAATAATTTTAGACAAAACAGAAACAGCTGCATTAAAGAAGATGAAACCAATGATCCAACTCCTCTCTCTGCAGCTAGCAGCCCTCACGACTGGCACAGTAATCCGTGATAAAACAGCTCCCTTCGAGTGCGCTGACAATAGGACTTATGCTGGACATCTGTCTGCGACGAGACACTTCGTATCGACTTGTAGCATTCTGCTGGAAGAGGAATTCTCGGACAAGGTCGTGGGTAACTGCAGCCAGACCGATGGAAAGTGGAGGTCATCAAAATTGGATCTGAATAACTGCCTGCGCAATGAATATGGCGATATACGTGGCCACCCAAGGTAAGTTCTCTCTGGCGGGTTCACGATTCGAATTCAGCCGGCCCAAGGGCTCGACTTGAGGTTGCCTGTGAACTTCTGAACTCTTGCTAACTAGGCTCCAAGAGGTGATTTCGGAAAATCCTGTAGCATCACCAGTTGCCATCTTACCCGTCACAGCATGTATATGTGCTATTGCGAGAATTCCTATGGTTTATTGGACAGTACTGTCTACAACCTCAGTTAGTCACATTCTGCTTCCATGCCGCCAGTTACTCTGCAACTACTAACAGTCGCTCGCATGGGAACAGCCCACGTCCTGGAAAATGATAATGGCTTTCTGTCATGTTTTGGCATTCGGGCGAGCGAAATGAGCGAAAGTGAGCAATGAAGATTCTCGATTGCCATACAAGGATTAAACATTCTATAACTATCTGCTCCGCAAGCACAGATAATGGCTACAACTTTATGCTTATCTTATACCTGGTAGATGAATTGAGATTGGATTGAGAAAAGCAAGATGACCACGCAAGTGAAAAATTAACTACACGGCCACTCGGTTTACCCAATTTCAGTGGATCGAGGGGTCGCGATTTTCTTCACTTCCTTGATGGTCCAGGCCTATATATGTAGGGACTCATTTTTTTAAAGCCCTATGAGACATGTCCATCCGTTGTCGGTCTGTTCTATAGCTCCTGGTGTAAGTGAATACCGTGTTGCCTAATTCTCCACACCAGATATTGAGAACCCTGTATACCAGACGCTACTGGCAAGTCCCGGCAGAAAAGCGACCGGCACAGCGCGAATCGAACTGAGCCAGACGGGGAGAAAGCGTGGAGGCCAGCCAACAACAGGCAGTCTCCTAAGGACGACGATGTGAGTTGTAGGTTATAGCCTCGCTCCTTTCTCCTCTCTCCTCTCTCCTCTCTCGGGGCTCATGTGATAAAAACGATGAAGTGGATAAGTGGATGTCTTCTGGTCTACGGTGTAAGATGCCAAGATGCCTCTCAGTGTTCGTTAAGTGCAGTACAACCCTTGTTGGATTTTACAAAGATACAAAGATACAAGCCCCGCTTTTATATAGCTGTCAGGTGCATCCAGGGATTCAGCGCCACCTCAAGAGACTTACTTTCCCATAGACGTCGCTCATAATCTAAGGTATCTTCTGATCCCACCCTATCTCGCCAATTGCCGATTTAACCTCTGATAGGCCTAAACCTTAACCCCCCCCCCCCTCGCAAGGAAGATTTTGTATACAAAATCATTCAGGGGTTATACGGGTTGTACTGTCTGTTGGTCGGACCGATTAACTAAAGATAATGGGACGGGCTGGGCAGGGACCACTTTGGCCCGCAAGCAAATTCCGGAGCTGCTTCAAGAATCAAGAGGTAGTGTCTGTGAGGAAACTCTTGGGAGCTCGCACAGCAAAAGAGGCCTGGGGAATGAAGATACAATGTACGACACAACGCTCCCATACCTCCTTGACGAAGAGGACGGCGTTTACTTTCGCATCGCCGGCAAGCCTTTGACCCACGAGTCGGTGCAAGACATCTTCGACATGGCCCGCGCCGATGGACTATAGATTCTGCATTCCAGAGTTCACACTCCTCCATATTGTTGGCTCAATGGATGGTGTTGTGAACCTGATGAGCAGATTCAGTCGCTGCGGTCACAGCAAGTTCCGGCAACGGGCGGAGCACGCCTTCATCGCTCACCAAAATCAACATGTTGCCGCGCGAAAAGGAGCTGTAAAGCTCATGATAATGCTGTATCGCTATGTAGGCTCTCCCTGGTCGGCACCTCACCCGGATGACGCTGATGACGATCCACCAGAAACCTATGTATACCCTATTAGCGCGACTGATGACAACTCTTCGTCTCACTTGATGCTTCTAATTACAAAAAAGCGCGCCGGTCGTGATGCTGCGGCCGAGGCCAGGCTCGTGGGCAACGATGACATGGCAGAATGGTTGGACCGTGCCGCGACATAGGTTATGAGCCTGCAAGACCTATCTGTTGTAAACTGCACCGTGAAACTTCAACCCAACTTTTTTTTTTTTTCCCTAAAATCTCAAATCTCGATTTATTCCAGTCATTTAGATACCAGTCTATCTCTCTTGCGAGTGTCGTTTTGGCCTGCCTTTTTTTTTAATCAGTGTGCACTTTGGACTGCATCGTTATAGCCTCCCTCATTCAGCATCTAGAGCTGCTCGCCAGCCTCGGCCAGTTGCAGACCGTACTTCTTGAGGCGGATGGCATTGATGGTAATGAATCCGGAGGTCTCGGAGGGGTCAAAGGTGGTTAGAGAGTCCATAGAGGCGTCCTCCTCCGAGTAGAGCTTCTCCTGGGAAGTACGGCCTAGGACATAGGCATTGCCCTTGTACAAGCGGAGGCGAACCTCACCGTTAACCCGCTGCTGAGAGAAGTCGAGACTCGGCTGCAGGAACGCTCGCTCGGGGCTGAAGTATAGACCATTGTAGAGGAGTTCCGACCACTGTTTGCTGAGGTTGTCGCGGAGAGAGCGGACGCGGCCATCAAGGACTAGGCCTTCAATTGAAATGTGAGCAAGACGGAGGATCGTCATGGCTGGACTGTCGTAGCAGCCTCGGCTCTTAAGCCCGATGAACCTATTCTCCACGATATCGATACGGCCAATACCATGCTCTTTGCCGAGAGCGTTGAGCAGGTTGAACAGCTCGAGCGATTCGGTCACAGTCTGCTGGGGGGTGACAACCTTGACGGGGAGACCCTTGTTGAAATGGATGGTGATGTCGAGGGGTGTATCAGGGGCCTTGAGAGGGCTAACGGTACGAGTCCACATGTCTTCAGGGGGAGTAACGTTGGGGTCCTCGAGCATTCCAGCCTCATAAGAGCAATGGGCCAAGTTGTCGTCCATGGAATACGGCTTGGCTTTGGTTGATGTGACAGGGATACCCTTCTCGGCGGCATAATCCAGGAGATCATTGCGTCCCTGGAAACGCTGATAGAAAAGAGGATCACGCCATGGGGCAATAACTTTGATAGCGGGATTAATAGTCAGATACGCCAACTCAAATCGAACTTGGTCGTTGCCCTTTCCGGTGCAACCGTGCGAAACGAAATCGCAACCCTCTTTCTGGGCAGCCTTCATCATTCCACGCGCAATAACAGGGCGGGCCAAGCTGGTTCCCAGGAGGTACTGATCCTCGTATATGGCATTGCATTGTACGGCCTTCCAGCATAGTTCGTCTACGAAAACCTTGCGAAGGTCATCAATGATCATCTTCGTGGCTCCGATCTGGAGGGCTTTCTTCTCCACGGCAGCCCAGTCTTCCTCCTGACCGACATTGGCCAAGTAGCAGACAACTTCATACTGCTGCTCCAATAACCAGGCAAAGATCGTGCTCGTGTCAAGGCCACCGGAGTAGGCTAAGCAAACCTTGCCCTTGCTGCCAGCCATTGTGACGGTATTTTGTAGTGCACTTGCAATTAATTGGAGAGTTGACTTGAAGGTGTTGCAGTCGAGGTCGAAATGGAATAAAACAAAAGTTGTTCCGCACACCTTGCACCTCTGCACACCTTGTTGCGCCCTTTTTCGCTTATTTCTGCTGCTTTCGGGCGCAGAAATATTTTGTGTGGTCTGCCCACTCGCGTTGCCTAGGTAGGTCTCCACTGTTTTGTTGAAACCTAGGTCACGGACCCACTTTCCCCAGATATCCCTTAGGTACACCTGAACAGCCCTAATAGCTACCTAGGTAGCTTTAAACGCGTTTAGTAGCATTCTTTATACAATAGTTTTCGCAATATATTTAGAAGCTAAGAATAGTAACCTCTCGAAGAACAATGTAGAACTAAAGCTAATTATCTAAATTAATAATAACTGCTGTTTAAAGCAGTTAGCTACTACAGGCAACCTACTCTTGCTGCAAGAGTTAATTTATAGTTGCAATATATACAATGTACCTCTTTATAACAATAATATTTACTAGGACGTCTACTATAGTAAGGTTCGCACGTAAATATATACCTTTAGATGCACTTTAATGTGATTGGTCCACTACCCTTGTCGTGACCTATCGTCCGCCTTCGCACTGCCAAAGGGACATCTGCCACAAAAGAAATTGGAGTAAAATCTTAGATTAATTTCTGAATATAGTAGGCGCTTTTTTCTCCCTACTTTCAGGGCACCCTATAACTAGCTCCTTGTCTAGGAGTTACTACGTAATCAGCAGGGTTTCGCCCACGCTGCCTACTATAAATATATACATACACTAGCAATATAACTTAAAGAAGGTAAGCTTTTTTTTTAAATTATAGCTTATATACTAGTTTTACTTACATTCCACTTTAGCCCGGCCACGTCCAATTCTTGCGACACAAGCATTCTACAAAAATAGCCCCGGTTTGATTAGACAGAGGGGAACATTATCGCTCAATACAACCAACTCCCTCCAGCAGTCATTCCTAACCACCAGACTGCAGCAATACCCGAAGCCCATCCTAGCTAATCATCACCGAACTCACGTTACGTCATACATTCATTATAGCCCAGCACACCCATCACCACAGCCTCCTCTGATAATAAACCGGCTTTTCATCCTGCGCCAGCCTCTGAATCTCCTCCTTGATGAGCTTCCTACGCTCAGCCTTTGTGATTGGAAGACGACTCTTCGACAGCGGGTCAGGATGTTCAACGCCCCAAGCCTGCCGAGCGGCGTGCGCCTTGACGGAGCTCAGGATGCGAAGTTGTTCCTCGGTAGGTTCTTCATGAGCCTCTGCATCTCCCGCCCCTAATCCCCCTGCCTCCTGAGCCGTGGATTGTTTGTCCGCAAGCTTGGCTGTGCTCACGTCTTCTCTCTCGGCCTTGGCTGTGGCCTTGCTCTTTTTGGTCCTGGACTTGGGTTCGCGAAGCTCGTATTTCTTAGCTAGTCGCTCCTGCTCGTCAACGTCCGCTTGGCTTTGTCCCACTATCACTGTTCCATCTTCGAGCGTCGTGGTCTCCCGTTTGAAGTAGCTTGGCAGATGCGCCTGCGGCGACGGCCGGTTATAGTCTGGTCGGATGGCGACACGGAGGTCGTGAAGTGTGCGCTGCTGAAGGGTGTAGCCAGTCAAGAATAGCGCCAAAGTAAACAGAATTACTAATTTACGAAGATGGTATCGTTAAAATAGTCTTATTGGAGCTCGAATATTGGTACGCGGATCAGCTGCGCCTGGGGGCCTCTTACCGACACAGATGGACACAAGTGCTGATACCTCGGAAGAAGTGAGAAGCGCTTTTCGCATATTTTGTGTTGCAGAATAAAACAGAAAGTACCCTGTGGCATTCACTTTCTTTTGTTGGGTAGGGTTTTTAAAAAAAACAATTTTCTCTTGAATAGAGAGCAGAGTTCATTCAATTTAGGTTTAGGTTCGTTTTTTTTTTTTTTTTTTGCATTCGAACCTTTAGGTACGTCACTTCGTACGTGCCGTCGTTGGCACAGCAACTATCTTATCGAAGGCTATCCTCCTACCTACCGCCTACGCCATCATCCAAAAGCTTGAAGCGCAAGCTTCCCCAGCTCGTCACACAATTGTACCGAGTCCAAGTCTGCCCTTATCGCTAGCAAATTCCTACCATGTCCAAAGGCGACACCGTACACGCCGATGCGCGGCGCTTCCTGGATGAGCGCGGCTCCAACGCCGCCCTCGCCCCCAACGGCCTCAACCCGGCGACCATCATGGAAAAGGCCGTCAAGGACCGCATCATCGAATCCTACTTCTACAAAGAGCAATGCTTCGCGCTCAATGAAGCCGACATCATAGATCGCGTCCTCGAACACGTTACCTTTATAGGCGGCACCCACGGCAATTCTCAGAAACCAAGTCCCTTCCTCTGTCTCGCCTTCAAGCTGCTCGAGTTGGGGCCCAGCGACGAAATCCTAGCAGAGTACCTATCCTACGGGGGCGAGCACTTCAAGTACTTGCGTGCGCTGGCGTGCTTCTACTTCCGGTTGACCAGACAGGCCAAAGATGTGTACGAGACGCTGGAGCCGTTCCTGGAAGACCGGAGAAAGCTGAGGCGGAAGGGGAGGAACGGGACATCCTTGTCGTTTGTGGATGAGTTTGTGGATGATTTGCTGACCAAGGAGAGGGTTTGCGCGACGAGTCTGTGGAAGATGCCTAAGCGAGAAATCTTGGAAGATCTAGAGTTGCTGGAACCGAGAGTGAGTCCGTTGGGGGATTTGGAGAATTTGCTAGATGAGGATGGTGAGGATGGTGACGAGATGCAGAGCGATGAGGGTCTGCGACAAAATGGTGATGGGGAAGAAGAAGAAGTTGAGGATAATTTCATGGACGTCGATCGCGTGAGGGCCAGTAGTCGAAGCAGGCCACGATCGCCATGAAAGTCCGAGGCAAACCATTTTATGGAAGGACACCTGCAGAACTTGTCACTGGTACTCCGGCTCGGCAGATTTGTGCTATACGCTGCGCTACATGGGGTGCTAGAACAAAAAAAGCGCAAAGGCTCCCGGTGAAGCAAAGGCTCCAATACCACGAGAGCGAGAGCAGGGCACTCTAATAGTGTCTGCGGAAAGGCATGTGATGTAAGCGCTTCGAGGTTGGATCTGAGTCATGATATCACCAGATGCCGCTGACCTTCCACGGCTTCTGCGTTAATCCTCAAGCACTAATCACTATGGCCGATTCGCGAAACAAAAAAAATAAAACGAATAAAACTGAGATCCTGACATGACGCGAAATCAGGGAGCCGTCTCGATTTCGCCATGAGTCCAATGCTGTAATATATCATAATAGACGAACGCTTTTCTAAATGTGTCCTCGTAATGACCTCTAAATGCAAAATTTCTCTTCTATAGCGGTGTTTGACTAGCCATGGTGGATTTCAACCTCATTGCCATGCTCAGCAGTCTCTTATCATCCCAATACTGTCCAATCAATTGCAACCCCAGGGGCAGAGGGCTTTCAGCCACCCGCGATGGTACACTTACCGACGGCAAACCTGCCAAGCTGGACGGAACGGTGAAGACATCACCCATATAAGCATCCAAGCTACCATTGGACAGAACATCGCTCAGCTTGGGCGCAAAAGAGGGTGTCGTAGGCGATAGTAGAAAATCCACCTGTGGTGGTCCCTTCTTATCTTGAAGATCTGTCGCAGCTTCCATGTCGCTTAGGTCGAATTGCGCCGGTTCGTAGAGTGGATTATCCAGTCGAAAGACCTTGTCAAAGTCCCGTCGGATGAGACGGCGGACCTTCTGGGCTTGGATGAAGTAGTTGTCTATTGCTTCGGAGCTCAGACTGTAGGTTCCAAGTAAGATTCGACGCTTGACTTCGGGGCCGAAACCAGCGCCGCGGGCTTCAGAGTACAGTGTATGCCCTTGGGCATCACCATGCTCTCCTCGAACGCCATATCGAACTCCGTCGTATTTTGCAAGGTTGGAAGATGCTTCGGCGGAGGCCAGAAGATAGTATGCACAGAGGGCCTCCCTTGTGGATGGCAAGGACACCGGAACGATCTTGGCTCCTAGTTCTTCCAGGGCCGTTGCCGCAGCAGCCCAGCCTTTACGAATCAGAGGATCCAGCTCCGCGATGTTATACTCGACTGGGATCCCGATGGTCATACTGGGCATGTCGCCCAGTATAGGAGGACAGGCTGCGGCGCATCTCTGCCGGGATGCCACTGATAATGACGTTGGGTCACGCGAGTCGTGCTCCTCGACCAAGCGGGTGTCTACCAAGAGGCCAAGAATAGGTTCAACCTCCCTTGCCAGGAAGCCGACCGTGTCCAATGAGTTGGCATAGGGGAATACTCCGTATCGCGAAATCATTCCATAGCTCGGGCGATAACCCACGGCTCCTGTATAAGATGCCGGTAGTCGAATCGAGCCACCTGTGTCTGTACCCAGCGCAATATCTGCGTCTCCTAGCATCACAGCAACTGCGCTGCCTCCAGAGCTTCCACCTGCTGAGAGTGGTTCGTCCGTAGATAGTTGATTGCGCACGGGACCGTGCATAGAGTTGGTCGAGTGGGATCCCATTCCAAACTCATCCATGTTGGTCTTGCCCACCACTGTAGCGCCGCGCGCTCGCAACTGTGACACAATCGTGGCTTCATAGGGAGACTTGTGGGAGCGAAGAATTGGAGACGCGCATTGAGTTGGGAATTCGGCGGTTGCAATGTTGTCCTTTACTGCAAGTCGGAAGGGCTTCGATCCGGGATGGAGTGGAGGAGCGGGCGCAGCAGGTTCAATTCGGTCTACCGAGTGTCAATGACAATTCCTGTACTGCATGACCAGCGGTAGTACGAACCACACTGGACGAAATAGTTACAGCAGTTGCTTTGGTACCGACGTTGTGATTTTGAACATGGTCGATGTTGTCGCCGTGCGAAGAACGAGGCACTTGTTCGGGAGCTGAGGAGTGTATCTGGGCAGCGCGCACAACCTGGCCTCATGGTTGTTGGTCGGTTGGTGGTTGGCTTGGCAATAGCGAGCCAGCTACGCTGCAACACACGACTCGCAAGGTTTGACGGTGGGCAAATGTGGTGAATTGTAAGAAAAACCGAGGGCCACTAAACTGGCGTTGGGATTCGAGAGCTCTCGCTTCGATAAGATACGGCCGGCCCCATTTACAGGAATGGGGTCAGCGCAACGGCGCTGGTTTTGGTCAAATAACCATGACACGGCATGACCGCGCTCAGTCCACTTCGCCGCAGAAGTTGACGGATTTCTCATGTTTACGCCAACCAGACATCTATCTGTACAACGCCAGCCGATTATGCACTGCACTGATCCTCTTGGTCTCACCTGCAAATTGGTCATGATAGCTCCCTTTTCGACAGGCACTGGACCCCGAAAAGACGCCCCGAAAAGCAATGTCCTCCAAACGAGAGCTCCAAGAGCTGGACGACGGTGAAATATCAGAACCAGGCCCAAAACGAGCCAAGAAACAGACAGGCGCTATGCCGCGGCACCAGCATCAGAACTCATCGATAGATCCTACATGGGGTCAAAAATATGTATTTTCAAACCTGGAAGACACGACCACCATTCCTTATGGCGACGAGTCGGACTTTGAGGACGATGTTGACGCCATGGCATATCTGCAGTCCGTGAGGTGAGTTTGCATCCGCCAAGCAGGCAATTCTCTCGCGTCGTTTTCTTTTCATTTTTTTTTCTCCGCTGAGTCTTTGCCCACATGTGTCTTGTATCCTAGTTGACGCTGATGCGAGCATTGCAGAAAAGAAGCATACGGGATTCCTCATTTACTCGTCGCTCCGAAAGTCCAAATCGGTCCCCAGCTTCCTCCAGAGCTGCAAAACGATGCTGACCGTGACGAGGGCGAGATCGACGAAGGCTGCGGGGCCTCGCCGGTGGTCTATACGAAAGAGGTAATGCAAGGCTACTACGATGATGGCGCCTACGTCGCCATGCCTGACGAAGATTGGGGCGGCCAGGGCGAAGATGCGGACGCGCTCGAAGACGACCTTGAGCTGGACAGTGACGCCGAACACGATGCTCGAATGGAGATTCTCCATAAGGCCTATTCTTCATCAATACTGAAACAGTACGGGCGGCTCCGTAAACTGTTGCACTCTACACGGCCTGCAGATGCAGCAAAGCAATTGTCGTCCGCCCAACTCACATTCGCAGCTCCCTTCGACCGCAACTCTCATACCAACAAGGTATGGGCGAATCTCATACGAAACACCGACCCACACCCACTGCAGCTAGCAATGATGTCAAAAGACACCGTCATACGTATCTTACGTGTCCTCATTGGAGGTCCCTTCTTACGACGCGGATATACCCTCTCTGAACGGACAAGCCAGTGGATTTGGGGGTTGCTGGCGAGACTCCCGGAGCGGGGCGAGCTCAACCACACAGAGATAGGGTGGATACGAGATCTCGGTCGTCGAGCAGTGCTTCTTGGCAGTAGTCTGGCGGACATGGCCGTTCTCCGAGAGCAGTTGGCTGATGGTGAGCTCGGTGTAAACGAGGGCATCGACGCGAGCAGCAGTGACGAGGAGGCACTTGCTGCAGATTGCGATGAAGAGTCAAAGGACGAAGAAGCTGTCTCGGACAACATGCAAGACCAACAAGTCGTGACAGTTGCCGAGTCTCAGCAGAGCGATCCTCCTGGCCATACAAATGGACATGCAGACCATGTGGACGATGAGAAGGCCCAACAAGGTTCCGTGGTTGAAGATGATGTAGCCATGGATCTTGAGTCGGGCTCCGAGGATGGCGAGGCCAAGGATGAAGAGGACCTCGAAGCAGCAAGGAGGGCGCTCTTGGCGAGGTTAAGTGTGATTTCGGATACTGAGGATCAAGCAGAGGCTGCCGTGCAGGAAGAAGCAAGGCTGAGGCTTCGTATGAATATGCGTGCTACGCTCATGATGATTTTGACGGTTGCGGGGGAGATTTACGGACAACGCGACCTGTTGGAGTTTCGGACACCCTTTGTAGGTTTGTAAATCGTGTAAATGGCATGTTGCGGAATCGGGCACACATTTTATATAATCTGCTCGCATATTTGATTTCTGTACATTTGATATCCTAGGTAGGTCTATAGCGTTGTTGCAAAGCAGGCAGACACCGTAGCCATGTGAAAATAGCACAATTGAATCTGTAAAAAAAAAAAAGGAAAAGAAAATATGATGAACTTGTAATCCGGGATCAATGCCAAACACCTGTGTCCCTTGAGACTAGAAATAGCACAAACTCCTACCCGCCACGCCTGGCCGGGCCTTGACCGACCACCCATCGCTTGCAATAAAATACACCCAACGTTAAGAGGTGTGGTCTCAACGTTTTGAAAAACCCGGCAACAATAATACAATAGCATCATCATAGAAATAACAAGTCATTCCAGACATAGACAGTACTTATGACAGGTCCATCTCGCGACCTTGGCCAAATACGAGAAAGTCAGCCTCCTCAAAATCCCCATCAGGACCAAGAGCCATGTTCTCCTGGTCAACATCTTTAAAAGACACAGTGTTCTTCACGCGAGTCCTTGGCACAGCCATGACACGAGAACTCCGCCATTCGGACGGCGCAAAGCTTCTTGGGCTGACGTCCTCATCCCATCCTCTAGCCGGCTGAGCAAGCATGGTAGCCTTCTCACCCGCGTCGTTCTCGACGTACACTCGCTTCCGCGAAGGCTGAGACCCATTGCTGTCGACACTTTCTTGCGACAGGGTCAGTTCGGGGACGGCATCCAGCTCTGGGAGTTGGTCGTCGTCGTCGCTCGCAAAGGCGGGCTGCGGGCCCAGACCACCGACTTTATTGATGCCACAGAAGGGCAGTAGTTCCCTGGATGAAGCCCGCGCTATGGACGAGGCATGTGGTTTCTGTGGCAGCGACGTGTTATCTGTCCATAGCTTGAATGCGCTCGGTCCACACGTCTTGTATCCTTCAGGGACGGACTTTCGGATCCGCATGCCGACGCTGAGGAGGTTGGCCTGCACGCTGGCCGGTAGGAGAGGTTGCCTCGAAGCCTGCGCCTCGGACGTCGTCTCCTCGGTGCCTGTGCGAGGAGAGAAGAACGAAGTGATTTGGCGCTGGGCAGAGTCGGCGGAGCAGCCTGCGAATTGGCGCTTAGTCCGTGGAGCCGACATGGTTGTGAGAAAGAAGTTCAACTCCAAGCGAGATTGGGGAGGTGCTGATGCGACTATAAGTGGAAGAATAATAAGAAGCGTCGGACCCTGCTGTCCGGCTGCCCCTGTGACCAAATGGGTGAAAGGACGAGAGTGACCGTGTCCCACGCAATGCTATGATTTCTAAATCATCAAACAAGTTGCTAAACTGAATGAACCCCCGGTCATGTCATCAACAAAGGAGAGATGCGAGAGAAATTCGTGTGTCGACAAGGAGACAGCTGTATGTTTTAACGTGTGAATCACTTCATGCAGTCTGTGTTTGTCGTAGACCCGGCTTCTCCACAGGACAAGGTTAGATTAGATGTAAGCGAAATGAGAACTGTGTGCACCTAGGCAAAAATGGGAAAAAACAACAGCAGTGGAGTGGCGATGTGTAACTTGCAGATGGCAGAGACAGAAAACGAGGCAAAGGACAAAGGGAAAGGGCGTTTTTCGCGGAGCTGGCCACGATTGGAGGTTGGGGGTTGAAGGGGAAAAATGGGGACCGAAGCGCGTCTTGACGTGGCGTTTTCGTGTAGAGTGCTTGAGCACTGGGTACGGGGGTGAATGGAGGGCGCTGATTGGTTGGGTGGTGAGCTCAGGGTAGGCGACTTCGCGGCGTAGGTTTGCTGGGTTATTCTTTGAAGGCATTGTACTGAGGCCATGTGAGATTTTGGAATTATGTGATGCAGCGAATCATCGTGCTTCATTGAATATCATATTAGAGAGTTGGTGATAACCATATGGGCAGATCTAAGGAAGAACGTGCCCAGTTCAAAGATTGCTAGTCTCCACACCGGTAAGTCTCATACAATGAGAGTAAGAGCCAAGAGCCCAGACCTGACCAGATCTCAAACACACATACATTCAGGGTGGGGAACAAAGCAGGTGAGGAGTAGCGACGAGGCTGATGGAACTGTTATGTGACAACATGGATTGGTGAAAACACAATGTGAATACCGTCACTGGCAGCATTGCCGGGCCAGTTAACGCAAGTAGTACATCACTGACAAAAACAAAACTGCAAACCCGTTGAATAATGTAATTTGCAGAATCAATATATAACCTCACTGTGGTTCTCGGGGTGCAATTTGCCACTCATGCCCGGCTTGTTGGTCCCATCTGCTCTGCGCTTGAACAGGTTCAAAGAAAAGACGGAGCAGACTTTCCCGGCTGTATCTAGCTGATTCGAGTTGTCAGGGCTTCTGAGCTGGAAACGCCCGTCATATCACAAGAAGTAGACGGTGCTATCTCAGCTTCCAGATGCGATGCAACCCCCAGCGATGAGTCAGTCCACGTCATGAGCAGCAATACCATGCCCAATACAAGGACGCTACGCAGCCATTAACGACATAATCACAACAGTCATCACTCAGACAATAAACAGCCGTTTTCGTGGAAACCATTTGATTATTCGCAAGCATAGTGCCTGACCCTCCCCTAATTTGAAAGCACCTGGGTATGAAGCGATCCTCAAACCAGCGGTTCCACGTCCTCATATCTAGTTGGTCATACAGACCATCCAAGATACTCGTGAAAAGCCTTTCTCCAGCTATCCACCCTCAATGCAGTGCTTTTGTTCCTGGTTCAAAGACGACTCTTTGGTACAAAGTGCGCGTAACCGAAAAGAAAAAAGACGAGATGAATGACGTGCCATGCATGATATCCGGAGACCCCAAACGCCCCTGTTCGTGGGTGGTTCCATCTTCTATCTGCAAAGAAAAGAGTTTTGAGATTATTTGTCTGCAAAGGCGTGAGATAAGCTCGTCCATGCGTCCATTTGTCGAGATGTCGGGATGCTTTTGTTTTGCAGATTCGAGATAGGATCACCGTGAATGAACCGTAAGAGTCATGAGTACCCAAGAAAAGAAAATCGCACAACAGCGATTTACTTTCTTCGGAAAGAGCAGCCCTCGGTTAATCTGGCCTTACCACCGGTAGGCTGGCACAGAACGGTGGTGCAACCCTGGCAAATGACGACGGTCTGGGCGTGCGAGAAGACGGTGGTGATGGTGAAGCAGCCGGGACACTTGACATCCATGAAGAAGGATCGAGGAGCGGGGACCAAGGTCTAGAAAAGACGCAACATTAGAGCCCATGCCATGCGAAATTTTCGTGCACATCATCTTGCTTGCAATCGTCGTGGAGTGGGTTCAGGATGGCGTGTCGATGATGGCTGATATCGTACCTTGAGCTTGTGTTTCTTGGCCTCAGCGGCCGGCGTAGGGTTCAAAAGATCAACGGCGAGAACCTGCATGAGCCATTGTTAGTATATGATTTCTCCCACGTCGATTTTCCCATGTGCGAAGTGGCTTCCTGAACAACCGACCGACAGCACTTCTTCTATGATATCTTGGAGAGTAGGTATGCATCTTTGTCGGCGGTGTCCAGTTTACTTGTTTGGTTCGCACATGATTCCATCGTTGAACGTGGTCCCAAGGAGTGGTAGTTGTCGCTCACCATCTTGACTGATTGACTGAGGATGAACTTGACGGCGGGTGTCTTGCGAATATGGAGAAACTTGACGGAATCTGGCGGCAGATTTGAGGCTCGCAAGCTGCGTGAGAGGTGTTAAGCGAGGAAAAGTTCAGTGGCAACTCGGGGGGCGAATCTCGTTTGACTCTAGCCAAAGGACTTCGTCCGAAGCGGACTAGCGCGATAGGGTTTTCTGGCCCAGCACCACGTGACAGTATTTTCAGAGCCATTGATTGGCTGAAGCAGGGACCACGGTACAAACATATCTCCTAGGTAATAGTTGCTTGCCCTGTGTGGGGCATTCAACCAGCAAGCTTGGGTGCTTCAAAGGTCGGTCTTGTTGCGCTGTGCTATCAAATTGTCATATTTTGTACTCATCAAGTCTGCGTTACAAGTCATCGAAACTGCTCTACCGCCCTGATCTCCAATATGGCGGCTCCTAGTGATCAGCGAATTGCTGTTCCTGTTGACGATCCAAATGCAGACACAGAGTGGTTCGTACCCCGCGATTTCGCCTACATGTGTAGCAAAGCTCTGATGCGCAGGTAGGAACGATATTTTGCGAAAACATGGCGTCATTCCAGAGAAGCCGCCGAGCCCAAGTCCCATGATTGAAGAAGCAATAATTGAAGGTCGAAGATTAGCACACGAAAACCGACTCGAAGGAAAAGATCTGGACGAGCTCGACGAACTAGAAGATCTTGAGGACGAGGAGTTCTTGGATCAATATCGACGAAAGCGTATGGCGGAGTTGAGCAATCTTCAGAACAGTTCAATCCACGGCAGTGTCTACCCGATCTCAAAGCCAGATTACCAGCGCGAGGTCACAGACGCATCCCAAAATGGGCCGGTGCTCGTCAATCTAACAGCTAGCACAGGGGCCAACGTAGAATCACGGGTTCTCTCTGAGCTATGGAGACAGGCCGCCAAAGAGTACAGTGATATCAAATTTTGTGAGATTCGTGCAAACCAAGCCATTGAGAATTATCCGGACAGGAATTGTCCAACGATTTTAGTGTACAACAAGGGGGACATCGTCAAGCAAGAGGTCACATTAATGACACTAGGCGGTGTTCGAACGAATATGCGACACATTGATGATTTGCTTGTACAGGTTGGCGCTGTGTCCGAATCGGACATGCGGGTGATTAAGAGGAGGCAAGCCGCCGAGGATGCTGAGGACGAACGCCTTGCTGGACTAGGCAAAAGCATCAAGACTGGCACGGCCGGGAAATCAAGATTTGATGACGATGACGATGACTGGGACTAAAGCATAGATATCTAAAACAAGTCTCGAAACAAACGGAAGATATGAAAAGAAAAGACGACTCATTACATCCTAACGAAAAAAGCATTTGGAAGCGGATCGGCAACGGGATGCGTGAATGGACGAGACAATCCTCAACTTACAAATCGAACGGCAGAGTTCGAGAACTCGGCTTTAAGGAACTGTGCGACAGAAATGATGGGATTATGCATACAATAGCCGCTCGGTTGCTGGACAATCAACCAATATTATTGACACTCCATCAACCTTTGGGGCTGGCTGCATCTTTCAATACGTGTCGGCCCAACCATGAAAAGATAAAAAGACTCAGAACTGCAACGACACGCGCGACACGAAGGGGTGGGGCACATGGAGATGTGGGACCACGACTAACCGCAGATTGGACCCTGGCTCACTACAGAGTCTTGACGCAAGTTCTCTACATCATGCGCGTTCCTGGCGCGTCAGCATCCTGACGCCTTAACAGATTGCGTTGCAATGGCTGAAGAGCCGTCCCTCCCGCGCCTGCCCGCGGTATCGTGGGATGAGCACTCTCAGAGCTTCAGCAACAACCCTCGCAAGCGTGCTCGGCATCCGCGCTCCGGCAGTCTGTACAACTCAAGCGATCCTGCTATTTTCTCCAGCGATGATGATCCTGGCCTGGATAATTATGTGGAAGGGCGGAAGAAGAAACGTTACGTCGGGACTTGGTTTCAGCAACAGCCTACATCTTCAGATTCAACCTTCAGCGATTGCCTGACCTTGCCGATGCCGAAGAAGGAGCGGAGGCTTGTCCGTCAATTTGACAGTGGTGTTTATCTTGGGTCCGATGGCACCGATGACCTGGATCCGGAAATACTGGAGATGGCTGTGCGGTCCAAGTTGCCCCAATTAGACCAGCGACCACCAGCTTTGACTCCGTCAAAGGCCGAGCTCCTCGCACGCGAAAAAGTCCAAGCTTGCTTAGAGCAGGGCGAGGAAACGATTGATTTTTGGTCAATGGGACTGGAAGAAATAAGCAACGAGACATTGAGCCCTTTATCAAACTTCGCTTGCATCCCCGTGGTGGCGAAGGACGTTGCGTTCGAGCAGAAGGAGCCGGAGCTCAAGATTTATTTGACAATGAATAGTTTGAGACTCGTCCCTGGCGCCTTGTTTGACCTTCAGTACTTGACTATTCTCAGTCTGCGGGGAAATAAGTTGACCGAGATCCCACCGGCGATAACAAAGCTGTCCAATCTGAAGCAGCTTAACGTGTCGCAGAATCGACTGCGGTCGCTCCCGGCAGAACTCCTCGACCTCTTTGATTTAAATCTGCAAGATCTCATATTATATCCTAACCCATTCTTCGAGCCAGAGTCCACATTTGACCATGACCATAACGAGCAAAATCCCGGGGAGGTAATAGAGGAACGGTTGATCTCCCGAAAACTGGGACGGAGTCCTCTTCAGTTGTCAGACTCTGCAGGACAGGTGCTCTCAAGGTTTAGGTTTCCAGCGTACCACGAGTCAACGCGAGTGAAAGTGGCAGATGACGACGAGGGCAAAGACATGGTCAACAAACCCAGCCGCGTCTCTTCGCTTCTTGAAATGGCTCTCCGCAGCTGCTACGCTACAAAGGAGCTTCCAGCGTTGCCACAGTATATCCCAGACGGCTTGCCGCAGCTTCGCGACCTCCTCAAACGAGCTGTGCAGCAAAAGCAGATGGGCGGCATCTCCTGCACAAGGTGCAAAAAGTTGGTGATTGTGCCACCCATTGAATGGATGGAATGGCGGGAGATAAGCGCAGTAGAGAAAGTGAACAACGGCAAGGTTCCAAGGCCATTGAGCCTGGCGGAGGACGAGAAGGCCGTCCCGTTTCTTCATCGGTGCTGCTCCTGGAGATGCGGACCTTTTGGGAGCTGTTGAGGAGAGAGATGAGGACATGCGGTGGACTGAAGGCGAGCATATCTGACATGTTACGTGGTGTGTGTGCTTTGTATATGTAAATCCTGGAGCTCGCCGGCATGAGCGAAGCATTTTTCTATCTAGCGAAGCGTTTATGACACAAGTTCATCGCACATGCTGCTACGGCCGTCGACCATGCAGGCCACCGAGTCGAATCGCGTCTGTCTGGTGGACCGTCTGCAGATAACCATGTGGCCAATCCAACATTCCCTTTCTCTCAATTACGACCTCTGTTAAGAAGCACGATGCATCGTAAGTGGCTGCATCTGCCACATGTCAATGGGCCAATCTACAAGTCCCCTGCCAGCTTGCTCTTCTGCATATGTGGCGTGACGCGCCTCGAACCCCGTACCGCTTCTAACCGTCCATTGTTTTCTTTCTATCCCCTTCCTCGCCCTCTACACTCGTTGCACCCTAATAGCCGTTGACCTCGGTCCTTGTCCTGATACTATTGAATGAGTTCGAACCGTTCGAACCGGGGGTCCCTTCGTTGCCCACAGCGGACAGACGTTGATTTTTTTTCGTCCCTGACCAGCTGGACCCGCTCGCTCGCCTTGCTTTCCCGCGATAATAAACAAAACGCCTTCCGAAAAAAATAAAGAAAGAAAGAAAGAAAATAAAGAAAAATCGGTCCTATTCTTCAATAAATACACGCCACAACCTTATGACAAACTTTCGGTTCCGCTGCTCTGGACGACCCTTCTCCACGCCTCCACGCCTCCTGCGTGCGCCATCTGGATCTGAAAAAGGTGACGTCTAGAATCACATAACGACTCCGTCAGACAATTTTTTTTGGTTCTTGGCCATGCCGTCCTCGCCAACGCCAACGCCATCACGGCCGGCCTCGCCTTCGCCCTCCCAGCTGCCGCCCGTGCCCTCCTCGCCCGTGTACTCCATCGCATCGACGGCCAACCCGATCTCGCGATTCAATCTGCCTCCCCCGCCGGCGCCCCGACCGACGCACGCCGTGCTCACCAAGTCGGACCTCGCAGCCTCGCAACAGGCCTACTCCGACCTGCTCGCGGCGGCCAAGACGTACCGCCTCGCGCTCGCAACCCTCTCCAGCGCCGCCTCCCAGCTTGGCTCGGCCCTCGAAGCCTGCGCTCGCCTCAAGGAGGCTCGCGCCGAGCCCATCGCGGGCCCTCACGCCCACGGCGCAAGCAGCATGACCGCCTCCTTCACCACCTCCCGCGGCGCCTGCACGGCCGACACCCTCCTCTCCGCCTCGGGCGTGCACCACCTCGTCGCGAACCACCAGCAGATCCTCTCCGAGACGGTCTACCGCTCCTTCGAGGTGCCCCTCCTCCACGACCTCGACAAGTGGCAGACCGTCATCGACGACGAGGAAGACACGTACCAGGTTGAGATCAAGGCGCAGAGCAAAGAGGTCAAGCGTCTGGAGAAGGAGGGCCTCAAGCTTCATAAACAGCGCCGCAGGGACGTCGCCCGCTTCAGGGCGCACCTCGTCGAGCTGACCTCCAAGCTGGACGGGCTGACGACCCTGCACGCCGACCACTCGCGCACCCTGCTGCGCGAGTCGCAGGAGACGAGCGCGCGCATCGCCGACGCAAGCTGCAGCTTGGTCCGCGCAGAGGTGGACATCTTCGAGAGCCTCGCGCGCAAGGGCTGGACGGGCGGCGGCCTAGACGACCTGCTGGAGAAGGGCACCGATCTGTTCGCGACCGAGGACGAGGGAGCCGCCGGCAGCGCAGGCGAGTCCTCGGCCAAGCTCTTCTCCATCTTGCCGCCCAAGAGCATTCTCGCTGATTCCGCATCGGACGCCGGTTCCGCCAGGCAGGGACACGCCCGCGGGGACAGCCTCCTCGTGGATCCAGACCGGTACCAGTCTCTCGCTGCGCTGGCGACGGACCCGAGGCAGAACGGGGCCGGCGACGCAGACAGCGTCTTCTCTGCAGACTTCAACAAACCCCGGCGTGCCAGACCCTTTTCTCCACAGCCCATCAGGAGGATACCCGCCGACGTGACCTTTGAGTCACTTGGCGCGATGGGGTCGTCGAGGGACCATCTTGCCGAACAAGAGACACGACAAGAGGAGCCGGGCGATCGCGTTGCAGAGGAGGAAGAGAGAGGGAGGGAGGCGACACTGTCTGAGGACGCGGCGCAACGCGAGGGGGAAAGTTCGGCGGATGCATGGGGGGATTGAAGCTGTTGATTCTGTGCATGTAAGATATGGGATGGCCGCATCGGTTTTTTTTTTTTTTTTTTTTTTTTTTTTTTGTTTTCTCTGGGCGTTGCAGGTGCTCTAGGATTTATATTTTATCGGCCGGCGGTAGTAAATATCATGAGGAATTTTCTCCCTTCCATCATTTGGCAGACGTGATTTTTCGTTTCCTTGAATTACTGTTTTTTGTTCCCTTGGACAGTTTGCATGGACTGTGGAGGCAAAACACTCGGGTAGTAGTCTTCATGTATGTGGCAGGCGGGTGTAAATATTTGAGTTTTTGGCTATATAGATCAGTTGCATTAGTATAACTACCCAGCTTTGTACATTCCTCGCGGAAAATAAAGCGCGTGTAACCATTTCTGTCCTCCCTGGATCATCTTCACCGTTTCTGAGCTCCCATTCTCTCCTTTGTCCGGACTCCATTACGCCCTTTGAAAATATGCAATCCACTTGTTCCTTCTCCACCCTACAACGATTCATGAAAGATGTCTAAGTATTAAAACGTGGTCCATGTTGCCACTGCACAATTAATATTCGTAGTATGGTAATTGCTCCAAGACTCGTGCAAGTTGACATGCGGTCGTCAGTTCTTCGCTGCGCCTAGGATTGGTCTGCTCTATACCACCCACGCACCCACAGACACGGGTGTCCTTCTAGTCATCCTTGTCAATGCTGTATACATCGCCCTTGAAGAGACCAAAGGTTGCGTCGAGCCACCAGATAATTTTCCAATACAGGCTGGCACGACCCCAGTCGAACTCCCCAGTTTCGGTCCTCGGTACTTGGTTCCCAATCATGCTGCCGCTGAACCATTTGACAAACGGAACGGCATTAACAAATCGTTGCATGACGGATTGCCCAGGGAGTAGGGCTTGTTCGGCAGGGAGAAGACGAGCACGACGGGCGGTAGGAATTCGTCGGCAGAACATGCTGTCTTGGTCCTTCAGCTCCAACGGTTCGACACCTGAGGCCAACCTTGGCGTGTCGGTCATGGTGGCAGAAGAATGTGATGGTGTGAGAGTAGCTGTGTCTAGAGTTTGGCTGGATGTTTTAGAATCTGAGGGTGATAGATCCAGCAGACGGCTGCGCAGAGCGGTAGGCATACCGCTAATGCTTCTTCTATGCCGAGTGCCAACCGCCGCCGGCATGCTTTGCGAACGCTCGTGCTCAACATTCATGATGCTTTCAACGTCTGGGCAAGCTCCGTCCTTGGCTGGAGGAATTCCCCTGTAGGGCTCGGCGTATACTAAGTAACCCAGTATTCGCTGGGGACTGGCATAGAGAGCTGCGTTGGCAGCCTCGGTACTCTCAAAGGTCACCTTGACCCAGTGCTCACCGCCGTCTGCACGGTTAACAAGTGCTCGTTCATCCGCGTTGAGGTTTCGTCGTCGCGTGAAGGCAGGATCGCGCAGCTCCGACTTGTATCGTCGTTGTGAAGCAGGGGGGTGACGCGGGTAGTCTTCCAAAATGGCACCAGAAAGGTCCTCATAGTGTGAAATGGCGGCGTATTGTTGTTCTGACGAACGATAGCCGCGAAGAATGACCTCGACAGGTGTGGTCGGGATAACCCGCTTAGGAGGAGAATCGTCTTGCAACAAGCCGCTGCTCTTCCGTTGGTTGGTCGTGGCCGGAGCGGCAGCAGCGGCTTGATTCGAAACCCAATCGCCAAAGAGCTTGTCTGCGGCAGCAAGAGTTGGGTTCTCGCGGCTTCGGGCTGGCGTGCCGGTTCTCGATCGAGAGCGCCTGGTGGATTTGCCGAACGAACCAGTTTCTGCGACATTGCGCCGCGACCTCGTGCTTCCTCCCGTGTGAGCATCTTGTCTAAAAATACGCAATTAGCAAGCTAAGAACGAGAAAGTCCATTTTCTCGACAATACAGGGTTTAGAAGTAAGGGAGGCGACGAACTGGTTGAAATACATGGCGTAGGGACGTTTGATCCCATCGTCACCAACGTAGCACTCCTCGTCTGGAACATTGTGGAGGATGAGAGGGGCCATGATGAAGGGAGGTTTAGATTTTTGCCCTTCAGGTAGCGGACCCAATGCTGACTTCGAGCTCGCAGAACAAGAACGCAAATTTTGACGACGGTTGATGATGGAATTTCTCACATGCGGTGATGCGACGAAGGCGACGCGTGTCTGTCAGGCATTGAGTAACGTTAATTGAGTAGAAACCAAAATTCACAATTCCGTTCAACCTTCTTTGATTGGCGGATATCGGGCTACGCGGGTCTAGCCGCCTGGCAGGGCAACAGGAACAAATTGTGGGCAGCGCTTTCCCCAAATCGGCCATCTTACATCTTACATCTTACATCTTACATCTTACATCTTACATCTTACTTACAGTCACTACAAATCACAGGCATGACTGAGTCTCCAAAGGAAAGAGAAGTCTTCGTATTTTGGCCATGCCCATTGCGTCTCCATCCATCGTTCCAGCCAGTGCCTCATGCCTCATCAACCCAGCCCCCCCCAGTCAGTTAAGCCGTCACCAAAATCAGTAATCCATGCATTGGTACTCTGGTCGATCAAAATGTTTTCCGCTTAAACATCTCCCTAAACTGTACCTACTTCATAAAGCCTTGAAAGTATGCTGCTAAGCTGTTGTATCGATTTCCGTCTTACACTTGCCGGCGGGTTACTAGGTTCCTCTAGAAGGACTCTCGCGAACAATAGGCAATTAACGTAAAAACAGCAAAATGCCAAGGAGAAAACTATATTTATCTATAACAACGCTATACATATAACATAGATTGAACTAGCTATTATAAAGGCCTGCTGCAGTAATGGCCTTATAGCCTTCAAGTTTGCGTATAGTTTTAGCACTCAAGTAGCAGGGTTTGTAGAAACATTCTTGTTACGGTGTTTCTCCGCTTAGTCTTGACGTCCACTGCGTCGGAAATGTACTAGCTTGCGTCGTGTCTGGCGAGCTCTCGCGTACAGACATGCGATGCGCTTAATCGTTCGAGTAACGATCGGTCGGATTCTGGAACTTCGTCGTCGAAAATAACTAATGCGTGGCGGAAGTCCTTTTCAGGAACGTCGATTGCAAATATACCGTAACAATAGTTAGCCCTCATCGGCTTGTTGTTGGTGGAGACAGCACGAACTAAGTGTAGGTGGGGCGATGTTATCTAAAAGGTCGTAAGCCAATAGCCAGCCAATCAATTCTTTTTACTCGTGTTTTCCCAGTCCCCTAGTTCAGCAGCATTGCAGTAACTACTCCGTAACTCAAATATTATTAGCGTAAATTATATTTCCGAGGAGTTAAGTCAAGTTGATCCTAATTAGGGTGTCCTAATTAGGGTGTTCTCATCGTCAGCCCACCTTATCACACGCCGCCCACCGAAGCACTGCAAGAGCCGTCGTCAACTTAACCTATCATCCTGCCTTGTCGGGTTTGCAGTTGCATACACATGTGCAGACCTTTTCGACCCCTGTTTCCATTTCGGCTGCCTTTTTTTCAGCCAGTTCCGTGTCAATCGCCTTTTGTTCCAACATGGCAATGTAACTGTCGTCCAACTCTGCAATTTCCTTGCAAAATGCTCGCATGATCTTCATCTTCTCGCCTGGAGCCCGTTCGTAGGTCTGCGATGATTTGTTTGTGATCCATGGAGCGAGCAATCTCTCCAGCCGCATGTCTTGCCCACACTGTTTCCACATTATCTTGCCGAGTTTGAAGAAACCAAAGGCGCGTCGACGACAAGCAGCGTCACATGCGTATATCCCCACTCTATTTATTTGTTTGAGGTAAATCTCACACCGCTCGTGAGTAGAAGATGCATTCAACATTTCCCGCGCGTCCTCGAGTCGTGCAACTATACTTAATTTCTTCTGATAATATTCCGACAATAGACGCAATCCTTCTTCTGGTCCAAACTTCTTTACGGAACATAAAGCTAGCTTTTTCGGGATCTCGAGGATCGCGAATGACCCGTAGGGCCCTCTTCTGCTGCACTCAAGGCACATGGTGATGGTTCAATTTGTGTACTCTAAATTCGTTCATGTTAGCGTTCTCAGTATGCTCTGGAGTTATTGTCATCAGCAACGCGGTCGCTCGCAGCAAGCCTCTGCAGGTTGCCACGAGCACAATGACTCGCGATGGGTCATGTCCACCTGCAGCCGGCTCGCGTCGCGCTCACCACGACTATGGGAAGGGTAGGAAAGGGCAGGAAAGGGCAGGAAGAGAGAGGGAAGTCAGAGATTAATACCTCCAAGCACTATACCATTAGGTAGCATCCGTCAAACTACAGCTTCACAGCCTTTGGCCTTCACTTCGTAATATGTGACCTCGTAAGGCTTGACAAGTATTATATGGAGGGATGTTGTTTTGAGATGAAACTTGAACACTGCGTAGAAGACAAATGAGCGAAGAGGAAAATGAAAAAAAGTGAAAAGTTTTCTTGTGCTTAATTCGGCTCTCTTAAACTTTGCGCTTACATCACAACATTGCTCTAAGCCTTCGCTAACGACGCCTCCTAGTGCCCACAGCTGCTGGATTCGAGACGAGGGGCCATAACGGGATGATTCTTGCTTCAACAAGACTGTCAATAGCTTTATTACAATATATTTCTTAATATCATGAATTTTGGACTCTTGGAGCTGGGTCCTGTTGTATAAACCGCTCACTGATCGGACGGAACGAATCCAATAACAGCCAGCCCGAATCATGTCACCCTCGTTGCCGTTGTTTATTGTACATCCTCTCCAGAAGAGTCTTCCCGAAAGACCAATATGTGAAGTCGTGGGTAAGATTAATCTTTCCGACGGTCTAGCCTGGAGTGATTACACAGTTATTAGTGGATGAGTTGATGCATCATTACTCCTGAGCCAAACATAAAATCCAAACCGTACTTTATAGGCGTTGTGAAGTATGTGGCACTGAATACAACGACGTAGAGATATAGGTAGCACAAAGCATGCGCAAAACAATGTGGTTTACCCTTGCCGAGAGTCAATCTATTATGAAGAGAAGTGTACTCGTTAGCATCTGAATACACGTCGACAGTGATAGAAAGCGGGGAACTGGATTGAAATAGTGACAAGGATTATACGTGCCAAGAGTCAATCTAATTTCGAGAAATGCGTATTTGTTAGCAATCTGAATATACGTCGACAGTCATAGAGAGGAGAAACAAACTGAAAGATGACAAGAATCATATGCCATATGCGCATCACCGGTGGGGTCAATGAGATACAGTTGGCGGTCTGAAGTACTTGGCCAGATTGTTATGCCCGCCTTGACAATAATACATCTAAATTCACACTCTTTAATCTCTTGTAGAGAAAAAAAAGAGCGCGATACATCGACATGGTCGATAACGTGCGGCTGACTGTAAGAACAGTCAAATCAAAAAGGAGGTCTGAGGTGTGGAATGCGAGGTCAGAAAGCCGTTTTTTAGCCAAGACAGACGAAGTGGTCTGGTTCTGAAGGTTCACAAATTGAAGATCAGTCATGGCCACACTTCGTTCGTGTTATATTGGATTGACTCACAGGTAAGAAATTCGGCTTTCACGCCATGAAAAAGAGAGACGATGAAAAACATCAGATTTGACATGATTTGTGCTCTTTGTCATTTGTTGGTAGGGTTTCCGGGAAAATGTCATCAACGAGCATAGGCAGTCGTCTTGTTGTCGTAGAAGAAGGCATGAGTAAGTAGTGAAAAAAGATAATAGCGATAAAAGTGAAAATGAGGTTGCAGCGACTCGAAGATGCCAGTAATGTGGTTCTGGCAGTGAACATGATTTGAGGGTTCGATTGAGCGAGTCACGTTGTGTTTCAAGGTCATGATGGGTTAAGGTTGAGACCATTGAAAGAGAGCTGTGGTGGGCTCGAGAGAGCAAGGGTGGCTTTGAGCAAGTCTACTTTATGAGGATGCAGACTACTCAGTTTCTCTTGGACTTGACATGCGGGGAATGATGATAAGGCATGTGTGTGTGTGTGTGTGTGTGTGTGTGTGTAATTCTCTGAAGGTGCCGAATTGCACCAAGGCCATGAACGAAATTTATTCAACATGTTCGTGTCGTAACTGAAGGAATACATGTGAATATATGCGTGCGTGCTTCGTTGTGAGACTCGGAGATAGAACGAGTGAGTTCGAACCCAAACGGAACAGACGAAGAGTTTGTAGGCCTGTAGTTGCTTCGCGTTAGAAAAAGATAAAGAGTCTTCCCGGCGATTGAAACTTACTTTGCACCGACACGCGTTTGCTGAATTAGTTTCAGAATGAATGAACTTGGTTTCCCCTTGCCTTTTTCACAGAGTGGCCAAGAAAGACAGAAGGTACTTGTCCTCGATGCTGCGTAGAAGCGTCATCCTTGTCGAGGTCCGTTTAATTTGTATCCCGGGGTATCGGCTCCCCGGCCACCCAACCACTAGACAGCTCAAAAGGGGTAGAGTTATTCGGCATTACTGCCATGGTTGCTCGTCAACCATTGCTCGGCAAGCTCCGCTGGCGACGAACTACTATCCACCGGTGGTGGTAAGAGTTGCAGACCAGTTTCGTTGCTTGGACTGAGAGCTTCCGAAGACACTGAATGAATCCGTGGTCGACGGCATGCTCTCAGCAGTATCGTAAGATACACTAGAGCGGCGGTGGATAGCGCAATCGTGAGAAAGGTGTTCCAACCGCTTCCTAGTTCCAGACTCTGTACGTACACGACCACGGCAGCTAAGAAGCCAACCAGGCCAATAAGTACTCCAATGGATATGCCTGCGATTAACTCCCCCTAGAAGGTAATCGTGCCACCTATTCCATTGTAGAACAAGACCAGAACTCCCAGCATCCCGCAAACAAGGCTGATCAACAACGAAAATGTGATCAGGGCCCTCGTAGCCGTGTTGAACGGCTCGAAAGACATTGCAGTAACGAGTATACAGAGAAAGCAAAACTGAAGCCGGTCAACGTGGTCATCGTAATGACACGCGTTTCGGGGGCAGAGGCATGGACTGTTAAGACTGATGCACGCACATCACCAGCCCAATGCTTGACAAAGTTCCATAGTGGGCCCCACCAGCCTGTCAAAAAGACAAAAAGTTGCCCCAGAATTATTTCGAAAACTTTTGGAGCCATGATGCCGATGGTCTCCTAAAGAAAAAAAAAAGGTAGGTTGTGTGCAAATGTGGTTCTAGAGGTCCAAAGTTGCAGAGTAAGCTGAGCTTAAATGGTGAGGAAAAGAAGAGGAGAGAAAATCAAAAGATGAGAGGGCAGTAAGATAATATATAGAAAAAATTCTGATCTGGATGTACAGCTGGCCACTTGATGTCGACTGCCACAGAGAAGGTGTCAGGCTGCCTTTCCGGGCAGGGGCAGGGGCAGGGGCAGGTACTCATGTTGGGGACCTTCCGTTCGAAGTAACTGCCCATCTGGATGTCGTGATGTTGAAATGACGGCAGTCTGCGAGAGACCCGATGCGAGACAGGCGCGCCCTCACATGGACCACTTAATACCTGTGTATATAGCGGCTGGAGCGGCGTTTGACGACTGGAACGGCAGGCGCGAACGTACCAGGAGAGGTCCTTCCCGTGGGCTCAACATCAATTTCGAAAAATTTTTCCGTGGGATGAGATGGCTGTAGACTTGCTTATACTCGAAGATAACTTTCCGAACGGCGACATGTTGATCTGTGTGACTAAAGCTGTATTTCAGTACCGGACACGACATCTTCTTTACGTTTTTATGCAACGAATCCTGCTCCCCTCACAGTTTCTCCTCCGTGGTAGAACTCTGCTCTTGGCAAAAGTACACCTGCCACCCACCTTGCCGTCGTCGTATGGGTAGATCCATTTCCAAAGGGTTCATGTGTCTTCTCTTTCCTCATCCTCGCCTCATCCCTCACTACCAAGACACCCAGCTTTTCTACTAAGACATCCATCGACTCACCCGGTTTATTTCCTTCTCTTGTAAAGTTGGAATAGCCCGCCGCAAGGGTTTGTAGCGAAACAAGCTGATCTTGAAGAAACTCGTCGACCGTGCCACACAGGGAGGTCTCTTTGTACAGCTCCTTACAAAGGTTCGAACAGGCAAGCTGTGCCAACTTCTCTCTTGTAGTCTTGAGCTTCTTGGGCATCGAGAAGAGTGAGTCACGGCCCCACCGAATACCATCTGCGGAGTGAGCGACGAGGAGTATTGACCATCTTGCGTCGTGACCCGAGTCTTCTACCACTCGGAAATGTATCTCTGCTTGAGGGTACAATTGCCCTAGAGATTTGACCAGTTCCTCTTGAACAATTTCATGAAAATTCCGGGGTACGATGATGTTCACGTCTATTTTATGGACCTGATAGGATGTTGGATATGTATATCTGGGCGGGGGTATGAATTTGAGCGTTTGACCCTTGCGAACTGGATATATAGTGAGAGAGATTTGTCCTTGTGAACGGGGCCCTAGACTCCAACCTCGTGATTTTAACTCTCGCTGAACGCGGATCCCGAATCTCTCCTCAAGAGTCGGCATGAGGACCTGGTCAAAATACTCATAACCTAGCGACCAATGCACATTAGTGCCGCCGTGTATGTCAAGCACCACAGGCTCATGAGGGTCGTTCCCCGCGAAAAGGACATATGGAAATATGGCTTGTAAAACGAGCAATGCGCTCGCAGCATCCGTCTCGGTTTCAATCTTGAAGTTCCTGGGCACGAGTGCTGTAGGAGAGCGCCTAGGTATAAAAGTTATGTTTTGGGACCCGACGAAAAGGCCGTCCACCTCGGCGTCCGTGACTTTGGCTAACCATGATAGAGAGGTGACATGCTGGGCTTTGAGACCTTTGTATTCTGTCAGTGCTCTAAAAAGTCCCCAGAAAATATTTGCGCACAAAACTAGACTCGCTCTGATGGGTTAGTGTCAGTTGACGTACCGCCTCCTCTCCCACCTTCACGGTTGCCTCGGACATGATGGATCGTGACAGGTTGCGATGTAAGAGCCGCAAGACCACAGGCTAATCGTACAAGCTGACCTCCGCCTTCACCAGTGCGCCCGTCTAATACGATGGGCTTCATGGACCGAGTGCGCGATGAGGAGAATCTGATGTCGAGTGCAAGCAAGCGAGTGTAGACTTCCTAATTGGGATATTCCACCATGAACCAGCTGATGCAAGGTGTCGTCGCCAGGTGACAGCACAAATTGTTTTGCATCTGCTGCAAGCAGGTATTTCAAAAAAAATATAAGAAAGGAGGCCAAGTAGAACCAAACATACTGCGTGATATATGACTTGCTGGGCCAGAAAATATTCTAAGCGTCCGCTGGTAATAATTATATTAGATCAATCTCATCACATTCTACCTCGCATGTTGTGAGTCACTCGGCCTCCGGTCGGATTTCCATTAGTCGCCGAGGGCCGCGACTAAATTCAGCACTGCCTGCTTCAGAGCGGCCCAGTTTGGAACCTAGAGACGATTCCATGGCGAGTTAGGGATGAAATTTGTCGCGATTAATCAGATGACTTGAAAGACGACTGTGAACGCCAAGCTCATCATAGCTACGGCTGGGTCTTTTTCTTAATAGTGGGAACTTGTCGCACAGTATATAAGGGGGTTCAACCGAACATACAGCGTGGCGTGGCCATGCCGCAATTTTTGCGACAGAACTCGACGATCGGCGTGGAGCAGGCGCAGGCATGAATGGTGAAAAATGTCTTGCAGAGGATCTGGTTTGAATCAGTTGCGGGATGCGAGTTTTTATTTCGATTTGTGTCAGCGTCAGTTCGGCTAAGGTATCCAAGCTAAAAAAAAAAGTACCAAAAGAGAACATCGACCGGAGTCGAACTCGAAGGCTTCCAAAGATTATGTGAACGGAGTGTATTTGGCCATTCCACGGTAATCTCTGGTAAAAGGCAAGAAATTAGTGCGTTTGGAAGGTCCAACTCCACCAGGGACTGCTTTATTTATCTTTATATACCCCTTCCCCTACCCCAGCACATTTAATCGCCCGTATAATCTATATTCCATCATGCAAGCAATGCCTTGGACTCTCACACGATAATTCCACTAGTTCCAACAGGGCAGTGCTCAAAACCCTTATTCGCTAACGTGCATGTCCGCGATTTCTGTCTGCCTCGACGCGCCCCGTTCACCATCGTTCGTCAACAGAGATTCCAATCTGGGATCTTCTGTGCTCGCAGAAAAAAAAAATTCTTCCATCGCCACGGGCTACCTGGACCAAAACTTTCCGGGGTCAACAGTATTGACGCTTTGAACGAGGGTTTGAGAAATCCCTGCAAAAACGTTATCGTGGACATCTGGCGTAGTCTCTTGATTTTTCTTTTACGGCAGAATATCAGCGCGTGTTACAAAATTCGGGATCGAGGATTCCGTTGCCGATACTACCTGATCTCCGAAACAGGCAACGATTACAAATCAACAACAAACTGATAAAAGCTCATATTTGTTTCAAGTCAAAATGCCAAGATTCTGTACCTTCCGAAGGCACTACTATTACAGAAATCATATCTGTGAACATCTTAAGTAACTCTGCCCTGCTAGTTCTCAATATCATCAACAGCGGCATGAACAGCAGCCAAGAACCTTAGCCAATCTACATATAGAAGCGTGAGCAGCAACTACGGAATCTTGATCGATCGAGCGGCAATTCCAGCGCCTATCGGGCTGAAGGTCAAGATATGATCAGGGCAATGGTCGGGATCAATCAACGGTTAGGACTGGATTATTGTTGGCATATAGCCCGAAAGTCTTCAGCAGCAAAGCTTCTGCTGCAGGTCTTGTACCCGCTGCTCTTGCTGCTGGTTTTGGCGCTGTTACTGCCAGAACTGCTGCAGGTACTGATGCTGAAGGTTCCGCAAGTCCTGTTTAAGTAGCTCTTGTTGCCGCGCATTCGAAGACATTTATTTTGGCTGTGCTGGTGCCAGAACCGACATAGAGTATCTGCGTAAGTGGAGCAGACAGTCTTGAACACCAAGGAGTTGTTGGAGTCGGTAGGAGCTCTTCTAAGGGCCTGATTTGTATCAAGCTGTAGAATGAAGAGTTGGGATACCGGAGGTGAAGGGAGCTCTCTTTGAGGTAGTTGAAGATGATTTTAATCGTACAAGGGGAAGTAGTCGAAGGATCTTGTGACTTCTTTTGGTGGGCTTGCCACGAGGGTAAAAAAAAAAGGGGCACATAAGATGGATTTCCGTCAGACCATCAAGCAACAAAGTCAATTGTCGATCTTGATTGACCTTTGCGCCATGGCATCAATTTCACTGAGCAGATTGTTCATTGATAACCTTTAGCGAATCCGGCAGGACAACAAAATACCCAATCACTCATGCCCAATTGACAGACACAATACCCCTCGGTGGGGTTGATGACACGATGCGATGCGGTGCGATGCGATGCGATGCGATGCGGTAATATTAAGAACAGGCCAAAGCAAAGCAAAGCGAAAGCGAAACCCCAGGAAATAAGTGGTGCAGCTTTGCGGAGTATAGAACAAAGATTCCGTCACCTCCGTTATTAATTGTGGAATAAGGTTGGGATGAGCTGCCCCCACCTGCCCGTCTTGCCCACCTCCTCTCCGATTGCAACCACCATCTCGTCCTATCCGCCACCAAATAAGGCTGGCGTCTTTCTCTCATGACGCACATATTGATATCTCGTGCCGACTTAGGGACTATAAAGCTCAAACACAGCCCGGAAGAGCGCCCTCTTGTCGAAAAGAAAGAGAGCAATCCGGTGCATTATTGACCGAACCACCTCTTGGTTTACAAAAGACGTCGTGCTTCGATTTATCTCGTATCGTACCACCTCGGGCCAGCCCCACCACCTTTGTTGCTTAGCTAGTCGCCGGCCGTTCAGCTATAACGACTGCGCCTTTCCTCGAGTATCTAGCTTTTCGTCGCCTTTCTGCTGCCCATGATGCTTGTGTCAGAACTCACCGCATCTGCTGCGGCGCGAGGAGCAATGGGAGCCGATCCATCAGTCACCGACTATGGAGCACCCGTCCAACCAATGCCTTTGCAAAATCGAGCGGCTTCGAGCAAGAGTCCTTTTGTGAGAAGCGGAGAGCTCAGTCTGGTGAAATGGCAAACTTTAGACTCGGACGCCATCGAACGGGCGAAACGGGAGAATAAGCTCATTTTCCTGCATATCGGTTACAATGCGTGTCATTGTACGTTTTGAAATGAGCACGACGCCGTCGTTATCATACAAAGCTTGATCCTCGGCTAACGGGTCATAGTCTGTCGGCTCATGGCTGAAGAGACATTTTCCAATGCAGAGTGCGCAGCAGTCTTGAACAACTCCTTCATTCCAATAATCGTGGACCGAGAAGCACGACCCGATATCGATACCATCTACATGAACTACGTGCAGGCCGTGAGCAACGTCGGCGGTTGGCCATTGAACGTCTTCGCCACTCCTGACTTGGAGTCCGTATTTGGAGGCACATATTGGCCAGGTCCAGGAACATCTCGTCGGGTCATTGCTGAGCACGAAGACGAATCGCCGGACTCTCTGACCATTTTCAAAAAGGTCCGAGATATCTGGAGAGACCAAGAGGCAAGATGCCGTAAGGAGGCATCTGAGATCCTGAGCCAGTTGCGGGAATTTGCTGCCGAAGGCACATTAGGGACTAGAAGCCTCAGCGGTCAGCACCCGATTGCAACTCCAAGCTGGGCAACCCCAACCATTCCTGAGACTTCAGCAGGGGCGGCGAAAGAGAAAAATGTTCAAGTTTCAAGCGAGCTTGACCTGGATCAACTGGAAGAGGCTTATACCCACATCGCAGGCACCTTTGACCCCGTGTATGGGGGTTTTGGGCTCTCGCCCAAATTTCTCACTCCTCCTAAGCTGGCCTTTCTGCTTCAGCTGAGTGCGGCGCCGTCCGCTGTGCAGGACGTTGTTGGAGAGGCAGAATGCAAGCATGCTGCAAACATGGCCATGGACACGCTTCGCAAAATCAGGGACAGCGCGCTGCATGATCACGTTGGAGCCTCTGGCTTTGCTCGTTGCTCCGTTACTCCTGACTGGAGCATCCCCAACTTCGAGAAACTTGTCGTAGACAATGCGCTGCTGCTGACATTGTATCTCGACGCCTGGCACCTCGCTGGCGAAAAAGTTGAAAGCGAGTTCTTCGATACGCTAATTGAGTTGGCCGAGTACCTGAGCTCTCCACCCATCGTCCTTCCGAACGGCGGCCTGGCGTCCAGCGAGGCTGCCGACTCCTTCACACGGCGCGGCGACAAAAAAATGAAGGAAGGCGCATACTATCTTTGGACACGCCGCGAGTTTGATTCTGTTGTAGAGGCCTCGGGACAGGATAAGCAAATCAGCCAGGTTGCCGCCGCGCACTGGGACGTCCGAGAAGACGGCAACGTGGATGAGGACCACGACCCCAACGACGACTTCATCAACCAGAACATATTGCGCGTCGTCAAGACCCCCGACGAACTCAGCAAACAGTTCAACTTACCCGTGGAGACGATACAGCAACACATTCAGACGGCAAGACAGGAACTGAGAGCCCGACGAGACAAGGAGCGCATCCGGCCCACGCTCGACGATAAGGTCATTACGGCATGGAACGGCATCGCCATCTCGTCCCTCGCTCAAGCATCCATTGCGCTGAAAGACGTCGCGGCCATCAGGAGCGCGAAGTACCTTGCTGTCGCCCAATCCGCTGCCAACTTTATCAAGTCAAACCTCTGGGACGCCTCATCCCAGACTCTGTATAGAATATGGCGGGACGGCAAGGACATTGAGGGTTTTGCCGACGACTACGCTTATTTGATCAACGGTCTATTGGACCTCTTTACCGCTACGGGGGATGAATCCCTCCTTGAATTCGCAGACCTTCTTCAAAGTATGTTCGACTACTTTTCCTGCAATCTCTCCATGCCCCTTCTTTGCACCCATCGCCCCTTTTATCTTTTCCCTGCGCGTTACCTATAGTTTCACATTCGCACAACGTCACCAGACTAACCAAGTAGAAACCCAAAACAAGCTGTTCCACGACCCCCTAGCCGGCGCCTTCTTCTCCACATCAAGCACCGCGCCCCATGCCATCCTCCGCCTCAAAGACGGAATGGACACCTCCCTCCCGTCCGTCAATGCCGTCGCCGCCTTGAATCTCTTCCGTCTGAGCGCCCTGCTGGATGATGAGACGTACGCTTCTTTGGCACGCGGGACTATCAACGCCTTTGAGGCAGAGATGCTGCAGTACCCGTGGCTGTTCCCAGGCTTGTTGGGCGCGGTGGTCACGGCGCGATTGGGATTCCGAGGTCCCGTGGCAGATGTACAGTTTAAGACGAGACGGGAGCAGGCATAATGTTTTGCATGGTCGGTACGTGGGGAGATATTCGAGATTTTTTTTTTTTTTCAAACGAGAAATGTACTATTCAATATTTCTTTACTCGATGCCGCTGTATTATAGTGCATGGACAGGACAGGATGAGATTACAACTTGGAACACCAGTGCATGTGTGCCATTTTTTTTACTTCCTCGATTTATGGGTATCTATTTTGTAATAGTAGCTGCACCTCCTTGCGAGTCGACGATACCTCCTACAACATATTTCTGGTCAGATTATCATACCTGCTATGATCGTGGGCTGTCGGCTGCCCCGGCTGATCTGTTCATCAAATTGCTAAAGAAGCTCTGTAGCTGCTCGTTGTCAAAGTTGGTGGCCATGGTGGCTGCTTGCCCTGCGTCCTCTTCGTCTTGGTACTCTTCTTCGGGAGAGGAGACGTGTGCATTTCGGTCCTGCACGATGTTAGTTGGGAGAAAGGGGAAACGATGCTTTGAGGTAAGTTGCAGCTAGGGGGATTTCCGGGTATATTTGTGCTGGGTCGCTAGTCTGTCGAGGACATACCTTGAGACGCTGCAGCATGTCGTCCGCATCAACTTGGATGCCGCCCATGTTGAATTGCACTGGACCAATGTGGTCCTTTACGCTCTTTTCCTCGGTGAAGTCGATTCTCCGCGAGAGTTGGTCTCCATTAGCGGCACCTTTCTCGGGAGCTTTTGCCTTGAAAGCCTCGAGGATCTTGAGCTGTTTCTCTAGAAAGTCCTGGGGATCTTCGCTATCCACAGCGATGGATTTGCCGTCGTTCATGGCGCTTTCGACGACAGCCAAGCCGCCGCTGTTGGGGTCACGACACCATTCCTCATACTGAGCGATAGCGCTGGGTACGTGATGCGTCGGGGTCGCAGGTGCATCGGCGTCGGCGTCGGCGTCGTCATCGGCACGGGGTGCATCTTCAGAGATGCCCGGGTTCGATCCGGGCGGGAGCTTGATGTCTACCTCCCAGCCCCTAGATACCAGCTCGGCGTCAAACGTGCCGCCGAGGATGCGGATTTTGCCCCACGAGTCCCAATTTGGCGCGACGACAATCTTATCTCGATCGATGACGTTGTGCTTTAGAGGCTGGCGTTTTAATAACGACGTGACTCCGAGAGTCGAGTGGATGAGAAGGGGCAACTGGGAAGGTGTATTTTGAGAGGTATAGATGAGCGACGCGCCGTCTAAATGGAACGTCAGTTACGGTGTCTTGGAAATCATGAGAAGGCCTGGAACGCAATGCGACATACGCCGGAGGAGTATGGTCCGTAGATATTGTAAGACGGTGTCAAAGTCGGGTTCTTTCCAGCCCTTGCTCTTTTCAAGGAAATCCATTTTTTGTGCCTACCAAGGCCAACGTTAGCACGGTGAAAGGGTTCTTGTCAAAATAATTATGCCCATTTGCAAGATAGGTGGCATCTTACATTCTGACAGACTACACAGAGCGGTAACCCCAGCGGCTCCGACCACTCGCCCGGACCCAGCGGTAAGAGTCCATCGCCATCACCACTCGAGCCCGCGGCTGTCGGCGTGCCGTCCAAGTTCAAGGTGGCCCCTCCGCGACCACGCTCTATCCAGGACTTCATGACCTCTTCCATTTCATTGCGCGACTCGGTATCTACTCGGCCCATGACATCCTCCAAGACCTGGATCCATTCCCAGACCTGGCGAAGCCACTGGTGCGGTTGTGCCCAATCCAGCAGAATGACTATGGCTGTATGAGGAATGGTTTCGGGGTTGAGTAGCGGCGAAACGAGTGAAGCGAACTCGGTTGAAGGCTGCGATAGTAAGTAAAGCGATACTCGTGCCAGTGTATCTAGGATGCTGTTAGATGGACGTGGAAACCCAGTTAAAGGACACTTTACGCGAACGGCTGATGCGCACCATCTTGGTCAGCGTCTAGGACGTCGTAGTATGTATAACCCAGGGCGAAATTATTCGCGATAGGAGGTGTTCTTTGTCGATCGAAGCTGCGTCTTCCTTCCGAGCTAGACAACGATTCGATAAAGTCTCGTTGCGTCTCAGGGGTACCGCCTTTCAAGTGTTCCCAAAGATTAGTATTCGGGTGATTATGGCAGTTAGCTGATCAGGGGAGAATCAATGCCTGTTTACCTAGCACGAGTAAGTTCTTTTCTGGTAGACGCTTCCCGCTGGCCACCGATTCCAGCATGGACGTCCATAGGTTTCTCTTCTGCTCGCCATTCCGACCGTCCGTTTCGCCAGAGCCCGAGGTGTATGTCGACACCCGGTCGTTTCTGCCCGCCATGGGCAGCGGTGCGATATTACAATGGGATTGTACCGTACAGTGCTTCCAGGCCAGTCTCTCGACGAGGGCGCAGGCTCGGTTACGGGCAGTGCGAGTGGTGGTCTTAAACGCGTTTTGCTCGGTTTAGCGAAGCATGAACACGCGCGTGGTGATGTCGGGTAGGGGTCAGCGTTTGTCTTCGAGAAGGTACATGCATTAGACTCGAGGCATCTTGTCTCAGGTGCTCGAGAGAATGTGCGCATCGACAAGCGGCTTTAGCGTCGTCCAGGTTGTTGTTCGTTTCGGTGACAAACCGCAATCGAACAAGAAAGATGCCAGCAACGAAATCTCCCTTCCTACTCCGTACAGGCCATCGGTACGGAGTACTTGCTCGGTTCAAGCATTTAAAACCTTGGGGCAGGGATGGAGCTTGATAAATGTAGCGTTGGTTCGGAAATTGACCCACCACAACAGCGAATGGAAGGGCAAAATGATGCCCTGTACTCTGTAGTCCAGGGGTGTCACTTCGCTGTTGTGACGCAGGATTAGCATGTGCCCCACCAGCGCAATAGAGAGTCTACCGCAGCCTTGCATACACCAGATAGTTAGTCATCTCTGGTATTTCTGATCTTATTGATGCATGTACATACATACTCTAGGTACATACTTTGGTGCTCAGCGAACCTACCTACCTGGTAAGTACCTACATACTCCGTACATGCTTCATGTATGCCGTAGTGGCCGCAAAACTTCAATGATCCTTTTCCGCACGGGCCAACATCCCCCGATCCTCGCAGCTCAAGGCCGCGCAGGCTCCACGTTACTGCAATGAACAAAATCAAAGCGATCCAAGAGCTCAATAACAAAGAAATAGAGAATGGAATGTGAGTTATCTGCCGCTCGTGACATCGAGGCCCTCGCCACTGACATTCTTGCTCCAGAACGCCAGAAGGCTCATGGCACGTCGACTACCGCGACACAGCATTCATCTACTTCGGAGGTCTCCCCTATGAACTCACAGAAGGCGACGTCATCACCATATTTTCCCAATTCGGCGAGCCAACCTTCCTCAAACTCGCCCGCGACAAGGAGACCGGTAAATCCAAAGGTTTCGGCTGGCTCCAGTACGAAGACCAGCGCAGCACAGATCTAGCCGTCGACAATCTCGGTGGAGCAGACGTCGGAGGACGCATCATCAGCGTCGACCACGCGAGATACAAGCCGAGGGATGATGAGGACCCCGCCGAGTTTGACGTCAGCTGGGAGGCCATGATGCGGAGGGAAGGGAAATTGAAGCCTGCGAATGAGGAAATTGAGCAAGAAGAGGAGGTGCAGAGGTCGGCGCTGCCAGAAGAGAGGGAACTGGCCGCATTAACAAGGGATCACGACGAGGATGACCCCATGAAGGCCTTTCTGGTGGAGGAGAAGAAGAAGGAGGTTGAGCAGGCGAGAAGGAGGGCACAGAGGAAGGAGAAGAAACATATACATGGCCATCACAGATCGCACCGGCGGAGAGATGGTTCACAAGACGACGAGGACAGGCACCGTAGACATCGCAACCGAGACAGGGATTACAGCAGGGACAGATACCGAGATCGCGAGTCGCGCAGTCATAGGTATGACGATCGGGATGAGAGGCGGCGGGAGCGGAGACACAGCGATGATGAAGATGGGGAGCGGCGCAAGGATAGATATCACGAACGAGATGAAGATCGTGACCGTGACAGAAAGCGGCACAGACATAGATCTCCGTAGTCGTGGTCGAGGGCACAAGACCAGTTCGGTGCGGTGCGATGCGGTGCGGTGCGGCGCAGCTGAATTGACCTGCGATACGCGCCTGAAGCCCGAGGCATTTGTCACTTGTCCTGGTGTCTACGTGATGGCAAAGCTTCGCACTTTAGAATACATGAAAGTAGCACCGTGTTCAAAAATGAAAGAAATGTCCAAGTCTTTTCAATAGTGCTAATGGTATTTCGGATGAATCAGCGCCGCTTAGTCTCACCCAGCATGATATATGATGGGAAAAAAGGGAAAGATGATGAAAATACGCCACCGTCCCCAAATATTATGCAACATGTCCAGAACTCACATCCAATCCATTCATACAAAAAGTTTACATATTCCCCAAGTATCGTTTCCAGCCCTCCCTCACGCAGACACGCTTACCATTCTCCCCTTCGACGAGGACAAACTTCTCCCATCTGGCATCCCGTCCGGCTCCTACGACAGCAAGGCTGTCTTCGCCTATCCAGCCTATAATTCCCTTTGCAGGGCGCATCGTTCCCAGTACGGTCCCCTCCGAGAAGGGTATGCCCCCAATCATGGTGTCATCGCCGGCTTCAAAAGGCGCAGACGTAAATGAATATACGTCTGAAAACATGCGGGGCATGAGGGGAATCTTGCCGAGGATGCCCCATTTCCCAGACTCGGCTTCAGCAGCCCCGAAATGCTGATTGCGCTGTATTGACTGCCGTTTTACGTTGGGAATATCGAATATGTGGAGAGTGGATTTGTCCGAGGTGCAAGCCAGCATGGCACCAGAAGGAGAGAAAGCAAGCGAGAATATCGTCGCCGGATCAATTCCCCTTCGAAGCTCTGCGATTCTCGCACAGTTACTGGACGAGTATACACGAATCAGGGTTCCAGTCTCGCTCGCCGTTGCGAGAAGTTCCCCGTCAGGGCTCAGTTGAATAGCTTTGAGAGCGGACGAATGCGCAGGGATAATGCTGACGTTGCCCGTCGCAAGCTCGACGAGTTGAATCTGTCCCACCGTTCGGCCGGGAAAGGCGAGCTTCTTATCTGATAATGAACATATCCCAAGCATGTTGTCTGCTGTTTCATATACGTGGAGCAGATTGGGCGGCTTCGTGAAGGAATACATGCGAACACTATTTTGCAGAACGACCACGATGCGCTCCCGTCCGAGTTTGACGCCACGAATGGAGCTTAGGGCCGATATTTCAAGAGCGATTTTGCCTTTCATGTCATCCCAGATGATGGCCTAGAACTCGGTGAGTCAGACGCCGATGCGTTTGACGAAAGCGTTCAGCAAGCAAGCAAACTGGCGTACCTTGTTCATGGCAAACTTTGGTGACTTGCCACCGCCGACCAGAGCAAGATAGTTGGTCATGCCCATCATCTGGACGAGACCGATGCCAGCATTGAAGTCTGAATGAGATTGATTAGCAAGACTTTCCAGTCCTCTTCAATGGTATTTTGACCAGACATACCTCTTGATGCTTTCATCAAACATGATTTTGCGTGAAAAACTGCGAGACGTGATGAGAAGACAGAAACAGAAAGAACGACTTGGTCGGCGTGGCTTTAGCCACATTGCCGGACTTACTGCATATGCCCGACTCTAACCCAACTGCAAAGCAGCTACAGTCACTATTAAATGCAACGGATAGCACAGCCGTCGGATGCGACGACTCTATGGGCGGTCGGACGTTCATTGTCTGGCTGGATGTGATGCCGCGAAAGGAACGAGATGTCGAGGGAGGAACCGTACTTTGAGAGCAGGTGTGTGTGAAGTAAGATGCGATGCGATGCGATGCGATGCGTTTTCTCACGCGGGCCCGAGACCAGCAGCACTATTTGTCCAAACAGTGCGGCATTATTGCAACGATGCTGTATGAGATTTGAGTACACGAGAATCCAAGTCTATAAATACGTGTGCACGAGTACGGGATTGAGGGAACGGTTTCTGCCTGGCTTATCGAGTCGGGCGGAACAGATGTATTTATTAAGCTTTTTCTGATGGCTGTTGCTCTCTTCTTGGAAAAGTTGAGTAAATTGACCCGGGGGGGATTTGATGAAGAAGAACGGCTAGAAGCCTAACGCATGGGGCAGAGTCGCCAAGATGATGGTTAGGATGACATAAGGAGACGAGCACGGCAAGACCAGCGCAAGATGATATGGTGATCCGGGAAGCCGCCGAACGAGAAACAGAGGCGTCGGCGTCGGGGCATTGTGGGGAATGCCAAGCATGACTTGACTTGACCTGTCTGGTCTGGAATGATATGGACTAAATGGCATGGACGACGAAGCTTGGGTGCTGGAACTGGAACTGGAGCTAATAATGCTGGAGCTGGAGCTGGAGCTGGAGCTGGAGCTTGGTCGCCAAAACCAGCCGAACACAGCTTAGCCTATTTCGGCGAGGTATGAAGGGCATCGTGTGCGAGCGCCAAGACAAATGGCGAGATTCTCTCAAGCATGATCGCTACCTATGAGCCAGATACAATTGCTTCAAATTCTTCGCCTCCGATAACGCAACGTGAGATAGGCCAAGTCCTTGAGATTTTGCTCTTTCATGGATGTCTTGCATCAAGGCAATGCTCACCTGCAATTTCTGATAACTTACTGCTTTTTCTTTGGGTGGTAAAAGGTAAAAAGCCTGATGACGAGGGGCGGGAGCGTACGGGATAATCAGAACATGGGAAAACCGTCTTGTTAAGATCGAGTACATATTGCAAGCTCCAAGGCACGTGACTTTTTTTTTTTTTTTTTTTTTTTAAATAACCACTCCTTATTAATAGGGGCCGTGCCACACAAGACGGACCAACAAGCTCACTGGATGTCGTGGTGGGGTTGCCCTACCGAGGAACTACCGGACTCCAGGCTTCGTCTATTCCGGCTTAGCGCCGCGCACAGGGACTAACAAAATATCCAGGATCTAGGGGTCGTGACTTGAAGATAAAAGGGACGGAGACGAAAAAGACGAGATGAAAGAAGAGCACAGCGCCACATCTCGAATTGGTTTGATGTGTCGCAGTCGACCACGTTTCTGCTCTGTTGTCCACCAGCCAAAGCGAGCGGCCACAAACTCAGTGACGACTATGCAGGGGCGGGCTACTTTATACTTCGCAGCCCACTTTTAGAGCCGTCGCAACAGCAGCTCTTGCCCTCTATAGCTTTAATATAGTACAGTTATAATTGTGATTTACTAGTAGATACTGCATAACTTGAATGTTTATTTTATAAATAGAGGGGAAAGTAGCTATTATATACAAAGTAACCACCTTTCAATATCTTTCTATATAAATTAGCTAATGAAAATAGCTAGTGCGTCTCTTATGCGTGCTTTACGACCGAATTATGCACGCGCAAAGTTTGTGGCCGCTCGTGGATCAGACGATGGGTTCAAGCGCGTCCCCATCGGCAGCTGCCCACTGTCCAAGCTAATTACCCGTAATATCGCGCATGTCCGTTCGTTCCCATCTCCCCTTTGTTTTGCACTCGGCATCTTGGGGACATCCACTCGCCACGATAGCCACCGATCAGTGGCCCCCTCGTCTTCGATGTGCTCCTGTCCCCGGCATGTTTGTGGCAATTATTAAATTATTAGCTGGGTGCGGTGCCTGAGTGCCTGTCGCTGCGTCCTTTTGTGTGCTGTGCTGCTGTGCTGCCGTCTTGGCCCTTTTTGGCCTGTCTACCTACCAGGTACCTTGCATTCTGCTGCTGGCCCTACCATAATATCCGTACATCTCCTGTGCCTCTCCCGCATGCTGGCTTGCTTCTTTGCCCCCCCCTCCCCCCCATTGGCTGGGCTCCTTGTGCTCGTACCTGCTCCTCCTCCCTCTCCCACCCCCTTTGCCTCGTCTTTTCTCGACTCCACCAGTCCCAGCAGCCGCCATCTCCAAGCGTATCTCTCCCCGTCTTCTTTTTCCTCATCCAGCGAGTTGCTCTCCCATTCTACAATCCCCACACATTCTTGTCTTCTTCGTCTCCTCAACTCTGTGCAACTGGCCCTTATCGCCATCGGTCATCTTTTTTCTTCGCCATCTCCTCATAATTCTCTGCCTCACCCAAGATGTCGTCCGCAGCTACTGTACGTGTCTCACAAGCTCCCTCACTCGCCCCCTGGACGCATATCTTGCCCAGCCGCAACGCAACGATGGCACTATTCCCAACAATTGTGCTCTGCCTGGCTGAGCAAGCTCCTTGCAAACTGAACCGACACGAGAAAGAGTTGCTGACAGTCACTATCGTATATAGAAGATGATTCGAAGGAAGAAGAATGTTAAGAAGGGCATTCAGTTCTGCTTGATGGTCTGCGGTGCCTCTGGAACCGGTACGTTCACAATACCGACCATTTGCCAACTCGCCCGTCATCGATTTTTACGAGTTTCTGCCTCCAGTCAACACCATCTACGTGCCGCCAGCTAGCTAACGATTTTCATCATCATCATCAAGGTCGCACTACCTTCGTCAATACTCTATGCAACAAGGATGTTCTTACGCATAAGAACGCCGATGATCCTACCGATGCCCACGTTGAGGATGGCGTCAAGATCAAGCCTGTCACTGTTGGTATGTCATGGAAGTTGACTAGTGGTCCTGGGCGATGCTGGGATAAAAATGAATGACTGACAGTCACGCAATGATATAGAGCTTGAACTCGACGAGGAGGGTACTCGCATCTCTCTGACCATTGTCGATACCCCAGGGTTCGGTGACCAAATTGACAACGAAGCTAGGTAAGCTGCGCTACGTGCCAGGCGTAATCAGATATAGAATTGGCCGATGGACTATACTGACCCTGATTAGCTTTTCAGAGATCGTCGGATACCTCGAGAGACAATACGATGACATCTTGGCCGAGGAGTCTCGCATCAAGCGTAACCCCCGCTTCAGAGACAATCGTGTTCATGCCATGCTCTACTTCATCACTCCCACTGGCCATGGGTGAGTGTTTGCCCCTTGCTTCTGTCATGCCATCCAAGAATTGAGAGCTGCTGACACGTGTTGTGCAGCCTTCGAGAACTTGACATCGAGCTCATGAAGCGCCTCGCCCCCCGATGCAACGTCATTCCCGTCATTGGACGCGCCGATTCTCTGACCCCCGCCGAACTGGCCGAGTCGAAGAAGCTTGTCATGGAGGATATCGAGCACTACCGCATTCCCGTCTACAACTTCCCCTACGATATCGAGGAAGATGACGAGGATACCGTTGAGGAAAATGCTGAGCTCCGAGGTCTCATGCCATTTGCTATCGTCGGCTCCGAGGATGTCGTGGAAATTGGTGGCCGCAAGGTTCGCGCTCGCCAGTATCCGTGGGGCGTGGTAGAGGTTGACAATCCTCGTCACTCTGATTTCCTTGCTATTCGATCCGCCCTCCTTCACAGCCACTTGGCTGACCTCAAGGAAATCACCCATGACTTCCTGTATGAGAACTACCGTACCGAGAAGCTCTCCAAGAGCGTGGATGGTGCTGCCGGAAAGTAAGTCGAGAGCTTGCCATTTTGAACAAGGTCTGGTGCGTTTATTAACTACTTGTAGCATCGACAGCTCCATGAACCCGGAGGATCTTGCCTCACAGTCCGTCCGTCTCAAGGAAGAACAGCTTCGACGAGAAGAAGAGAAACTCCGCGAGATCGAACTCAAGGTCCAGCGCGAAATCAATGAAAAGCGACAGGAGCTCTTGGCTCGCGAGTCACAGCTCCGAGAAATCGAAGCTCGTATGCAGCGGGAGGCTTCGACTACTACTGTGGGCCAGCCTGCCGAGGCCAATGGCGATCACGAAGCTTAATTCGGGTTCAGCGTGACACCAGGTCTTTCAGTGATACCCTGAAACACAAAAAGAAGATATGCGACGTTGGTCTATTTATCTCTGTCGGCGTTGGTTTCTTTTTTTTTTCATTTCCCTTCCCACCTGCGATGACTGAAGTCCAGAACAATCGGAGCATCCCCCTTTCTCTGGGTTGCCAAAACAAAAAGTATCGATTTGACCCTTGTTCTCCGGCGACGCCTCTGCGGATTCTCGTGTTTCAATATAGAGAGCTGGCTATGATTGGGACGACGGAAGGAACCAATATTGAGAAAATTGGGCAAGACTTGGCCGTCTATGTACTCTGAGTACACACCTTCGCGACGTTGACCCCTGTGCTCTTGATTTAGTAATGGTTCGTCATAACTGGACTCGTTAGCGTGCTTGGCGATGGCACGCAATTGATGCGACTGATACTGTGGCGGAGGCGAAAATGGTCAAGAAAGGGACATGATGTGTGGTCGACATTCTCTGGTAGACGGGCTGGTTAAAACCGGCGTGACATCTTCTTTCAGCTGTATTGGTAACCCCATTTGTTTGTAGCCTAGCCTTGGTACCGCGTCGACCCGTTGATATTCCCATTGTTTTGTTTTCTTAGTTCTCTATTAGTGAACTTGTAATGCAGATACCGAATACTTCTTCACACGATAGGGTTTTGAGATTATAAGACGGTGCTTGCATGTCTTGGACTACTGAGCTCTACTAACAATAACACAGCATCATGTAAATGCAATTTGGGCAGACAAAGAATCAGAAAACTAGGGATTAAAGATTTTCAATCCAGTAACAACAAAGAAATACTCAGTTGGGAGCGCCTATCCCATTCCTAATTGCAGTCCCATAAGGGAAAGAACCTCCCACGTCCCAGCACGTCCTGCCAAAATGAAGTCATCCACAGAAAGACAATATGTCTTGACACAGTTTTATCCATATTTCCACTCGTGGAATAGTCTTTGCATTTGATCCTATAACGGCTGATCCATCTTCAGCTCATTAGTCGTTAGACTGGCTGTTGAGGATGCGCAGAATAGCAAGAAACAAGTTGATGATGTCGAGGTACAAGCTGATAGAGGCAGCAATCTCCTCTTCGACGTGGTGATGACGCATGACGAGCTGTGTGTCGACGAGAATGTAGGCACTGAAGATGAGGGCAGCGACTCCCCCGTAGATGAGCTCAGCAGTAGAATTGTACGGGAAGAACATGGCCACGAAACCGAAGAGAATGAGGGCCCAGATCGCCCCGAAGAGGTAGGGCATCCATGACGTGAAGTCGTATCTGGTCTGGCATGCGAACAGAGTGAGGAAGACGAAGAGACCGGCTGTGAGGATCACGGCGTTGAGAACGATGGAGGTCTTGTAGAAGGAGACGATGACGGAAATGGAGTATGCTTCGGCGAAGGTGAAGAGCGAGAGGAAGAGAAGGTTTGTGGGGTACGATTTGCGTTTCCAGTACGTTAGGCCCATGAAGACCATTGCTCCGATGAGCTGGTGACGTCAGTTAGTTGTGACTGATGATGGGTAAGGGAAGAGTGAACATACGGAAACCCAGACGAGGAGGGGACGGTCTTGGATCCAGTTTCGGTAGGAGGAGCTGAAGAAGGTAAGGGAGCTGACGCCCGCGGTGACAAGCAGCTGGACGGTCAGGATCGTGTAGACCTTGCGGACGAACTGGTTGCGGATGTCGAGGGTTGCTTCGGCCACGGAGCCGCCAAACTGGAGGATGGACGTTAGCGATGTTGATCACGGTGTTTCCCTCGGGGACCGGTATTGAAAAACCATGGGAGCGGGCCGACTTGCCTTGAAGTCGTCGGGCAGGTTGTCCTCGCTGTTGCGAGGGGGGCCAAAGAGATGTTGCTCTTCATCGCGGCGTGAGCCCTCGGCGTAGGCGGGCGGCGCTTGGGTGTACTCCTCCGGATCGTGCTGCGGAGCGGGCTGGTACTTGGGGTTGGTGCTCGGAGCGGCCATCTTTTGATCCGTCGATGCGGCGCAACTTTGTTGGACGTGGTGTTCCGCTGCTTTCTTGGGTAGCGATGAGGTGAATCGGCTATGAGGTTTTTAATGATGGTGAAGACGGCGGGATGGGTTAGGAATGGGATATAGGATAGGATTCGTTTGAGAGTTGACGTTAGTCAGGTGGTAATGATGACGGCAGCGTGTCATGTGGAGTGGAGCTGGAGTTGCATGGGTGCGGCGGTGCAGCTGGTGCAGGGTAGGGATGGTCGAGGTGTAATCTGATTTCTGCATTTACGAGAAAGCTACAGATGTCAAATTGTGCACCTAGTCGGCATGCCTATATAAAAGCAAGAAGACATGACATACTGAGCCCTGGATGCTTCCGCCTCTAAGTCGGTGATTCTGCGCTATATTACGACAGGAGAATGAATGGTATGGCGGGGGTCCTTTTACTTCGACGGAATTCTGCGTGATTTCCGAACTGAGGAGAGGTGGATCGCGCTAGGCTTCAAATGGTTTTTTTTTTTTTTTTTTCATACGGAGTATAGAGTGTCTACGTACTATACTTGGTCGATGGGTTGGTTACTGGGCGAATGGTGTGCCATATATTTCCCGGGCATTTGTCCATGTGTCGAATTGATTCGACGGTATGGTGCGTACGCAGGGGCATTGATGAGGGTAGCAGTTGTGGTTTGCAGATCCCAAGGCATCGTGCCTTGCACAAAGTCCAATTATGAGTTAAGCTGAGAGTTGGGCAGGACCACACCGTTAGTCACTGACTGACATTGCCGCTATCACCATCGCCTCCGTGGCAGACGCGCACATGCAATCATCTTAACACGTTGGCAGTGCCTTGTTGTGTCGTGGCTCAACATTGTCCACCCCGAGCACCGAGATCCCACCACAATCACGCAAGGGGTGAATGATTACAGGAGCGCATGAGGAAGAAGGTCTCGCAAGAGACCATGAAGCCCTATAATGGAGGACATAATTAAATCATAGAACGTCCTAGAGCCTTGAATTCTTTGAGCTCCATCCAAAAGTAGAATTCGAGCATTTGTTACGATGGATGTGGGCTCTTTAATTGCAAAGGTCAAGTTGAGCTTCTTCACTACCCGCGACGCAATCGAGTCAGGGAACCTGGATCTCCCTCACCGCCTTCATTTCGACAATTTGTCTTGTTTTATTAATTATTAGGCGAGCTGCAACGCGCGCTTAGCGGCAACCGCCAAAATGATGATGTAGAGTTTGGGCCACTCACGCTACAGGCATTGAAATACAGACGCTGATCATGTCGTCTTGTCTTATCTCTTGTCTTGCGCACCCGGCATCCCTGTCATCTCTCAAGATTTCTTGGCAAGCCGTTCTGGAGCCAGACTCTGAAATGAGTTCATGTGAAAAAAGAAGGTGAGCTTAATCCAGAGCGAGAAACATGGAATGATAAGGATGGTAGGGCACGAAATGGGGAATTGGAACACGACCAGGCCAAAACGGTAAATGAGAAAGCACAGGAGCGTTTACAGCGTCGTTGTCATCTGGCCTGGCCCAGTACGCCTTTTACTTCACCCAGCTGTTTGGCAAAGCTGTCAATATCAAGCACATACAGAGAGCACACCGGCAACTCAAAGACGCGCATGTTCTTGCAGATGCATACATTGCCCGAGTGGAAATGGAGGAATAAGGAATGAAGCAGAGCAAAACAAGCTTTGTGCTTCCCTGTCAGGCATCGCAGAACAGCTAGGGCTTATGGGTGAATGATTTCATGAGCTTAAGCATTCCTCCCATTCGGTTCAGTTGGGCTGGGACGATGGCGCATGGATAGTTTCCGCCTCCATCGATTGTGACGAGTATTTCTTTTAACTGTGACTTGTGACTTGGCCCCAGCTCATCGACAGAGCTGCTGGATCTGCGCTAATAGCTCACTTGCTTGATAATCCTGTTTGATGTTGATGCATTCAGAGTATGGACCTGACTGCAAGAGACTCGACGACATCCATGTATTTTGCACCAAGGGAAAAACAAACCCACGAGAAAAGGTGTGAGGAAGCTCTGTTTTCGGCTCTGGAAGTGCATTTCTCTGTCCAATCCCATCATGAACAGGGATGCAATACTGTATGGAGTACAGTCTGGAGTGAGAGTAGAGTAGAGTATCCCTTCCCTTCTTTGTGTGCTTGCTTGCTTTGCTCGCTTTGCGTAGCGTCCATCCCTCCTTCCTTCCCTTGCTCCTCTCACACTCATCCTCCCACCCCCACTTCTTTCCTTTTCCCTCCAGTCTACAATAACATCCTCTGCCTTGTCTCGTCAGCCTCTTGCTCTATCTGATTTGATTACCCCTAGGGATCCGAGAAGCAGTTTGCACTCCTTTCGGTCGTTTCGTCCTCGATAGAGGCTGCTCGACTTTCACCTCATCCAACTCTTTGTCCTCAGAAAAGGCCCGCGCCGACGTACCAATCAACTGCGCCATTGAGCTCAGTGGGGTCGCCACGCTGCAGCCACCACAGTTTGCTGCTTATTTGTGGTTGGTCGGATCCGACGCTGAAGCTTTGGGTCGATCCAATCCAATTCACGCCATTGCTTCTATGTACGGAGTAGCTGGGGCATCTATAACCTAACCTACTAGGCACTTAACTTAGGTACCTCTCTTAGGCTAGGTGCCTCCCTGGTCTGGTACTTTTTAAACTTCAGCTTTCAGTGCCGCTAATAATAAAGCTCGTTGAACAACAGCACTGGAGCTGTCGAGTACTGGAATCAAGTTTGACCCCACCGGCCACCGTCAAGGAGTACTGACTGTACCACGCCGCGAGACGTTTTAACAACAGCCCGTCAAACCTGGCCTTTGTCGAATCCTGAATCCTGCCACCCCTGGCCCTGGCCCTGGCCCTGGCCCTTTATTTTTATTTTTATTTTTTATTTTACCTTCTTTGCCATCCAGGCCCCGAGTTGACTAAACTTTTTCTCTGCGTGCGACTGGAGCTGGGCCTTGCCCACAACCACCACTATCTGAGAAGGTTCTGCACCTCCGGGCCAGCTATTCCCTTGCAGCAATCCTGTCACTCGTTCTTTAAATCTTCATCTGCCCCAAAATCAAATGTTCTCGAGGCATTGATGGAGAGCGCGAGAAACTGAGGTAATCGACGAAAGGCCAGCATAAAACAGAACGTAATCACAATTATCAAACAGCGGAGAGTTTTCGACCAGTAGGGTCTTTTTTCTTTTTTTTCTGGTGCTGTTTTTCTCAGCCGAATTCGCTCCGCTTCCGCCCCTCAAGCAAAAATGGGCGACTACGACCAAACAACATCGCCAGATCATGGCGTCGCTCGAGAACCGTCGCAACCCCAATACAAGCCCGGGCCGTCTTCGCTTGGTGCCAAGGGCCCTCTATATGTGCAGAGCTCTGATGGCAAACATATCCTTGTGCGAAGGTTAAAGAGAAAGGAGGACGGATCGTGGAAACACTTCACGCGCTGGTTTGTTGAGAACCAAATCAGTACGTTCAAAGCCCCTTTGCGTCCAGTGTCAGGGACAATGAGGACTCAATGGATGGAGATACACGTCCTCTTACCGATTGACCTCAATTAGTGGTGCAAACGACTGTGGCTGTCTTGCCTGTTATCCTGTTTCGCTAACTTTGCTTGCTTTCCTCCAGGTCTTTCTTTCAACCTTCTCGCGCTACTTTTCCTCTGCCACAACCTCATTCCGAAAGCTCGATCACATACACAGAAGTACTTCCAACTCGCCTACTACAACGGAAGGAGTGGCCAATATGGCATTGGATCTGAAGATGCCTACTTCATAAGTTTCTGTGTCGTCGTCTTCACGCTCCTGAGAGCTGGCTTCATGGAGTACATCCTGGCCCCTTTTGCGAGAATGCAAGGCGTAACCAAGAAGAAAAACCAGGTTCGATTTACGGAACAGGCCTGGCTGCTTGTGTACTACAGCGTGTTTTGGGCCACAGGCATGGTAAGATAACCTCCGGCAGAGTCTGTACATTCTTAATAAACAATGACAGTTCAAGGACGTTCCGAGACTGACTGGCGCTGTGATAGTATATCTACTGCAAGTCCCCTTACTACCTCAACCTGCGAGAAATGTGGACCGACTGGCCCAATCGTGAAATGGATGGGCTGATGAAGGGTTACCTTCTGGCTCAATGGGCATTTTGGCTGCAGCAAATCCTTGTCATCAACATTGAAGAGCGCCGCAAGGACCACTGGCAAATGTTTAGTCACCACATCATCACCACCATCCTGATATGGTCTTGCTACGCCTATCGCCATACCCGTGTGGGTAACATGATCTTGGTCATCATGGATGTGGTTGATCTTTTCTTGCCGGTGCGTATTGGACTAGATGTGATGATCAAAAAGCTTACCTCAGCTTGCAAATGCTAATTTTCATGCTCATATGCAGGCTGCCAAGTGTCTCAAATATGCGGGATATAACACCGTCTGCGACGTCATGTTCGGTGTGTTCATGCTTTCATGGCTGTTGGCTCGCCATGTCATTTATATCATGGTCTGCTGGTCGGTATATGCCCAAGCGCTCGAGATTTTACCCAACGGCTGCTTCAGGGGCACCAACGACGACCTGATTGGACCTGAACCGTCACCGCCGGGGTTGATGTGGCTGATTGAGCCATTCCTCAGCTCCACTGGTCGAGTTTGCACCAACGAGACAGTCAAATGGGCCTTTCTGGCGCCACTGGCTGCCCTGCAGGGCATTACTATTTATTGGTTCACAATGATTGTGGGAGTAGCCATGAAGGTCATTCGCGGCGCTGGGGCTGAGGATTCTCGAAGTGATGACGAGGCTGTCGACCAAGAAGATGAATACGTATATGAAGAGGCTGAGCCTTTAGAAGAGGAGGTGGATGCGGCCGATATCGATCTTCGGACCTGGGAACGCAGAACCGGTGTTAAGCGACAGGCCAGCAGCTCTGGCGTCAGCTTGCCAGGTCATAGCGATCGCAAAGAATTGCTTGGACGTATTGGATGTGAGAAGCAGGTTGACTAAGGAAGAAAAGAAGGGCCCGACTACGGAAAAAGAGCGGAGTTGAAGGCGTTAATCCGGTTTTTTTTTTGCTTGACACTTGACGTGAAATGTCTAGATGTACTTGGGCTCTTCTTCACGATGCTCTACCTCTTTAATTTGATGTCTTTCTGTCAGACTGACCTCTCGGTTCAGTCCAAGATTTGTTTACACTGGTTTTGATAATGGGTAGGTTGTCATCTTGCTGTCTCCTGGAAGCCTATCGATATTTGAGCCCGACCAGTCTTGTTTGGACACGGGAACAGGCTGCCTTTTCCTATCGTGCAGCTCGAGAAATGGCCATCTCATGCATTTAGGGAATGCATTTGGTGCAGGCGATTAAAGAAAGAAAAAAGAAAAAAGAAAGAGGATATCTAGATTGCGCGTTCAGAGCATGAGAGGCTGGGACTCCCCAGAATACCGATTGCACAAGCTGCGAACAGCTCTTATGAGACAGGTTCATAAGTGTCCGGATTGAATACGATGATGGACGTGACCAAATGATTGGTTTTGATAATGGTGCATTTGTGCTAGTATTCCAAATAAGCCATGCCAGCAATATGTTATGGTCAAGCATACCGGGGCTTTGTTTGACACAGCCAAGATCAACGCAGATGAAGCAACGACCACGAGTTAAGGGTGAATCAGTTTACGAGCTGTTTCACGAATAATCACCAGGCCGCATGACTATCTTCCAAAAAATGCTTCAGCACAAAAAAAAAAAACCCCAAAAAAACACTGGATTTCCCAAGATTATGCCATGCTATACTATATGGAAGAAAATTTTTTTTTTTAATAAAAAAAAAAAAAAAAAAAAAAAAAACTCCCCCTTTCCCCCCAAATTCTAATTCCCAGTTTTACCCTTGAGCAGCTCCCCGGCCAGTTCTCTCAACTTGAACTTTTGAATCTTGCCACTCGCCGTCTTGGGATACTCATCCACCCAGAAGACATGCCTGGGCACCAAATGGCTCGACAGATTGGACCGCACCCACGCCTGGACTTTCTCCACAGTCAAGACCTTTTCTTCTTCCCCCGATGGACGGGGGGGCACGCTGTCGGCCGAGCTGCCTGTCGTCCAGTCGCGCCGGGGAATCACAAAGGCGGCCACGCACTCGCCCAGTTTCTCGTCCGGCACGCCCACGACGCTGACCTCCTTGACGCCGTCGAGCTGGAAGAGGCAGTTTTCTATCTCGAGGGGTTGTATGTTTTCGCCGCCGCGGATGATGAGGTCCTTGATGCGTCCGGTGATGGTCACGAAGCCGTCCTCGTCCATCTGCGCCTCGTCCCCCGAGTACAGCCAGGTGGTGAGGCCGGTCCCGTCGGCGTCGAGCTCCTCGGTGCGCACCCGGTTTGTCGCGACGGGGTCGTTGAAGTAGCCCTTCATGACGAGGTACCCTGCGGCCGCGAGCTCGCCGCGGGTGTTGTAGGGGACGATGACGGAGCGGTCGGACGAGTCGACGATCTTGACGGTGGTATGGGGCATGGGGGTGCCGACGGAGGCGCAGCGCTTGTCCAAGGGGTCGGCGGGGGCGGTCATGCAGCTTACGGGGCTGGTTTCCGTCATGCCGTAGCAGATGACGAGGTCGCGCAGGCCGAGGCGGGCGTGGACTGTTTTCATGAGGGCTTCCGGGACGGACGAGCCTGCGACGATGCCCTTGCGGAGGTGGGACGGCGGGCGCATAGCCTCGTCCCTCTCGAGGGCTTCCAGGACGGCGACGAGCATGGTTGTGACGCCGTAGAGGCCTGTTGCGTCGTGGTCGGCGCACATGTTGAGCGTGGCGACGGGGTCGAAGGCCGGACTGGGGAACAGGATGGCTGCTCCTGTCGTGGCCGTCGCCATGTAGCCCAGGATGCAGCCGAAGCAGTGGAACAAGGGGGGCGGCACGACAATCTTGTCAGACGGGTCGAGGCCCATCCTGTTCGCGATCAGGATGCCATTGTTGAGAATAGAGTGGTGCGAGAGCATAGCCGCCTTGGGTGCCGACGTCGTCCCAGACGTAAACTGGATATTGATCGTATCATGAGCGTCCAGCCTCTGGTCCGGCGTCACGGCGCGCTCCGAGCCCTCCAGGAGCGAGCGATAAGACGTAATAGCCCGGCACGCCTCCAGCCGAAAGCGCACATCCATATGGCTCACGCGATTGTCCACGACAACCACCCTCTTCAGCGTCGGCACCCCTTCGCTCTGGATCTTGCTCGCCCCCAGGTCCCCCGCCACCGCGACCAGCATCTCCTCGTTGCTACGGCCCCGACCCGGCCTGTACGCAAGGTCCGTGACGGCCCCGACAACAAAGACCTGCACGCCGAGGTGCCTCAGCGCGGCCTCGACCTGCCGCGCGTTGAAAGCCGGGTTGAGCGGGACGAGCACGGCGCCCAGCTTGAAGCACGCGTACGTCAGGGCGGCGAACTCGGGCGTGTTGCCCTGCGAGATGGCCACGCGGTCGCCCTTCCGGACGCCCAGGCTGGCCAGCGACGAGGCCAGCCTGTTGGAGAGCAGGTCGAGCATGTAGTACGTCAGGCTGGTCTCGAAGGCGCTCGGCGTGGGCGACCGCGCGATCACGGCCGGGCGGTCGCCGTGCTGGGAGACCGTCTGGGCGAAGTGCTCGGGGATGGTGCCCTCGTATAGCGAAGGCTAGATTCCATTTTTTTTTTAATCAGGAAAAGAGGAAAAAAACCGTAGATGCCTTCGTGGGGGGGGGGGCATACCTCTCTTGGTCCTGCGCGGATGCTCGAGAACATCCGGGGTGCAGGCCGTGGCTTTGGCTTTGCACGACTGCCCGCGCGAACTGAGAGGCGCATCGGATCCTGGGGAATTGACGTCCGCCGGTGTTTGGATGGCCGAGGAGCAGGATTGGAGATTCACTTGGCAAGGCGAGGCAAGATGTGCGGTTGCTGGATGAGCCCAGCCCAGCTGCGCTCCCTTCCCCTAGTCAAGCTCAAGCTCAGTCTGTCAAGCTCAGTCTGTCATGGACCAATGGCGTCTCCACATGTCCAGGATCCCGACGTCGAAACTTCCGTGGTCGCAGTCATGCATATTATGATTAGGCTATTACTCCGTAGGCGACGCTCTTCCTCACCAGCCATGCAATTCTAAACCACAAAGGTACCTGGTACCTCCCAGTGAAGGTCATATCCGTCTCTAGATCCACACATACCCCCTTTTGTAAATTCTTCAACCCTAATTCGTGCCAGCTAATGTCTGAAACATGGAAAATCCCCGACTCCAAATCCATGCGGCCCGCTCCTTGTCGGAGCAAATTATTGTCATTGTTTCCGTCCGCTGCAGCTCATAAGAAACAGAAGTAAAATTCCCTATGGAAACACCTTCGCGCCGTTGCTGAAAAAAAAAATCCGTTGTACACCCGAATACGAAAACCTCCTTTATGCACTGTAAATAAAGAGCGCAAATATGTGTCGGGGTATGGTATATGGCGTTCCATGGGCACTTGGGCGAAAACTCCCGTGCGGCCAAGTCTAGTTGTGCTGATGACGAGACATAGTACTGTATCATGAAGTACTGGAGGTAAGATGCTGGGACCAAAAAAAAAAAAAAAACCAACGACAAAAATGGCACGCTCAGAATCCGTCGCATCAATAACAACGATGAAGAGGCTTGGATGCCCTGCTTTGTGTCGCGACTATACCATCTTAATTGAATTCTTGTTGAGGTTGTTGTTCTTCTTCTTCCTCCTCCTTTTGTTCGCCGATATGTCGTTCGCTTTCTGGTTTCCACGTGCCTGTCAGGAACCATGTTAGTGGATGTCTGTGTCTTGACCGAAATGCATAAAAAGGTCATGAAAGCCAAGGGCGTCAAAGGTCACAGAAGCAAATGTATCACCTACCCTGAAAGTCATGCTTGACAAAAGCCATTGGGTCATCGTAGTCCTTGGATCCCATTTGCTCCACGCCGGGAGAAAAGCTTGTGATTGGCAATACAATCACATCACCCACCCGCTTGCTCATCTCCATGCCCGTAAAGCTGTGCCAGTCAATCTTGCCCTGGCTGTTTTTCATGTCGAAAAATCTCGCGTCGTTCATATATTCCATCACGGTATCTGTCCAGACAGCGGGGCCGGTCAAGTCGACCACCTTCTTTCCGTCAAAGGACACAAACCTGCCTTCCTTCTTCCATGTCAGAGTCGTGTTGGTAATTCGAGAAATGATTTCGCGCAGCACAGGATGACCTGGCTTGCTCTGCATTGTCCATTGGCAGAACTGGATTCGGCGACTGTACCAGTCTGCCCAGTCGGGACGGTCAGGATCTGCCTCGATGCCGATGACGAGACCGATTGTCTGTCGGGGAATGTGAGAGGGCACCCATTCCAGGGCACTCTTGATTGCATAGGTATCTATGTCGGAGTAGATGCCGCCTCGGGCAAAGAGTATCAGGTATCGAAATAAGTCGGCTTTGAGGACGGGGAGAGGCAATGCGTCATAGGCCTCCAGTACTTCGGGAATGGAGGCGTAGAAAAGATTGAGCATGCTCACGGCGACGTCATCGGTAATGACTTCGTGGACCCATCCAGGGTGCTGGATTGTCCAAGACGCCTCCTGGTCATGAAACTCAAAGTCCTTATCTGCTGGCGTTTTCCTCCAGGTCTGCCATATGTAGGCAGGGAACTTGGATTCGACGTCGTAGGGATAAGCGTAGGCGAGCTTGTCGTAGGTTGACATATGCGACATGTCAATCGTGGGTTTCTGAGGCAGGTCCTTTTTGCTCAGAGCGGATTGGGCATCTGTTGGTGGTTTATTGGCAGCATGGGCGCGGACTGCAGGTTTGCTCGATGAACTATGCAAATTCAAGACGAGGTAGAAGACTGTGATTATGAAAGCAGCCGCCGCTAACGCACGACGCGAATTGAGCATCTTGTCAAGCAAAGCACCGGAAGTGCGATGCAGCTCCTCGTTACGGGGAGGGGTATTGGTTGATGTGTAGTTGACGCGATATGTATTAGGTCGAGATGGGGGGGATATGGGGGTGTGGTTCCAGTTTTGTGAGAAAAGGGGTTCGTTCTTCTTCTTCTTCTTCCTGTGAGCCAAATGAAATATGAGGAGGACGTCGGCCGCCAGCTGGAGTAAATTAAAATTAGGTTGCAGTGTACGAACTAGCGGGAACTAGCGTAATGAGAAGCTCAATCGCCCGCGATAGCCTGTGGCAAAAAAAAAAAAGGCAATATTTTGAAGATAAAAAAAGAGAGTTGCAGGCTCGCTGGATTATTTCCGACGGAGGTGGAGACGCCAGATGCCAGTCGAGTGGCTGCGTGTGTGCGTGTGCGTGTGTGTGTGCGTGTGTGCGTGTGCGTGTGTGTGTGCGTGTGTGGATGACGCCACTGGCGACACTTGGCTGCAAAGGAGTGTAGAGTAACAACTTAAGCGAGATTTTCCCGGATGCTCAAAGTCTGCGCATCACCAATAATACGAGACGCTACGTACGCCGAAGACTAGATAGCTGATGCACGATGCTAGCCTGGGTGTGCGCAGGCCTTATGGATTTATATATAACTGTGCGACGAATTCGATACGAAGCCGAGGAACGAGAGCGACAGGCCGCATACAGATTGGGCTTGCAAGCGTTCGTCTCAGACGCAGGGCGCCACTAGGCCAAAGTAAGGGGATGGAAGGGCACATAGATGAGCGCCTGGGGCTTAGCGAGCCAGAGTTAGAAGAAGAGGGCTGAGCTGTCTGTGATATTTATATAAAGAGAGGCTGGAGGGCTCTGAGGGAAGATGCGGGAAAATGCAGTTGATGAGAAGAGAATGTGAATGAATGGGAATGAGATTGAGAAATAATAGGGGAGGCAATAGGGAAGAGGATAATAAGAGGAGATTGATGAGGGCATTCCTTCATTCCTTCATTCCATATTCCATGAGGATCGACGGGCGGGCGGATTTGTTTTTGTTTCGTCGAGTGTGAGTAACGACCGGGCACCAGTTCCCGTTCCAGTTCCAGTTCCAGTCCCAGTCCCAGTCCCAGTCCCAGTCCCAGTCCCAGTCCCAGTCCCAGTCCCAGTCCCAGTCCCAGTTGCTTCGTTAGTTAGCCGAGAGGAATTGAGATTGTCCATGTAGAAAACAGGTCAACATGGGTTTGCGTTTCATCTGGTCCGCCGCTTACGGAGTAATAACTTGGTACCGAAGTGCCGGGATCTCTACGATAGATAATTGGTGTACCCAATATAGGTTCATTCCTGCTGATACACGATTGGAGCCACTTTGGTCCCAAGAATGAGATGATGACCACGCCGAGGTCTCGTTGGCGTCGGGACAAATCCAAATTTAAAAAATCGAGAGAGGTGGCAGGTGGCAGGTGGCAGGTGGCAGGTGGCAGGTGGCAGGTGGCAGGTGGCAGGCGGCAGGTGGCACTACGGCAGGCAGTCCATCACCGCATCAGCTACCAGGTACCTACCTAGCAGGTATGCTACAGGAGACGCCTTGAGCTTGTGCGGGGCAACGCGGGCAACACCCACCATACTACCTACCTAGGTACCTAGGTAGGTAGGTATCTCCACTTCTCTGCGGTACAAGCCAGGTACCTCGCTTCCGGGAAAAAACTAACACTCATCAAGCGTCAAGGTAAGCGTAGCTGCGGGGTGTGCGATGTAGCAACTCGTACACTGGCGAATTGCGGGTGCCTGCTCTATAGTTTCATCATCATAAATCCAAAAGTACATTTGGCCCTGCAAGTGATCGGCCTGCTCCTTCCAACTGCTCGTCTTGGTAGCTAGTCTTGGGAGAATTTGAAGAGAGAGACATCATATACTAGATCACCAAGGGAAACTAAGCATGTATTGTTGGGAACTTTGTGGCTATCGTAGGACGTGCAACGCGTGGAAAAGCAAATGTAGATAGATGCTCGCTCTCCGTGTTTCCATCTCTGACCCATCTGAAGAAGATTGCAGGTAGAAACAACAGGCTCGGAAGAGATCCGTTGCCTGCCTCGCACAGGCAGCAGCAGGAAGGAAAAGGAAGCCAAGACTTTTCAGTACGCTGTCAATCACACGACAGCGTAAAAGTATTACGGCATCATTACCAACCCTGGTGAACCTTGTCTTGTGAGAAGGCTTATGAGCCTCGTGACTAGTTATCAGACTTCCACCAGGACCGAGCCTGGGTCACAATCAATGATCTAATAGATCGACTCTTGTCAAAGTACGTACTCCTCCGCCTCCTCCGCCTCCTCCGCCTCCCTCCCCTCCCAATGTGCAGGGAATGCCAGGGAAGTAACTACATACTTCTTTCCTCCGGTCTGCGCTGGGGCCTAGCCCTAGCGGTTTCATCTATAGTTATAGTTATACTATACTCATACTCAGTGAAGATGGTCCAATCTGGTCCAATCTGGTCCAATCTGGTCCAATCTGGTCCCGGTGCTTAGTGGCATAAATACCCAATGTTCTCCTTCCCTGTTTAAAATTGCTTACAAGCTTAGCAATCACTCATCTGACTGACTCTTTGGAAGCACTTTTCGCCCTTGACATACTTACTTCATGCTTGAAAAAAAAAAAAAAAAAAAATGTCAACCGTGTACATCGAGTGTACATCGAGCCGGCGTGTGGCAACTTGAGCCCATCCGCCACAAAACTTGCCGCGACGCTTCGCTTCCGACAAAACAAAATCATCCACAATGGCTGCTGAACCTCATCCCCTGACACAGCTCTCTGTTGAGGAATTCACCAAGGCTCGTCATGTCGTCGTCAAGCTGTGCCAAGGTTCCCAGTCACTCTACTTCCGGCAAATCTGTCTCCAAGAACCCAGCAAAGAGTCTCTTATTCCCTACTTGGAAGCCGAACATGCCGGCACCCTGACGGCAGAAACACCCCGCCCACCTCGCCATGCTCGAGTGGAATATGACATCATCAAGGCCGATAGGCATGAGGTTGTCAGATGTGTGGTAGATTTGATCACAGGCCAGTTGGTGAGCAGCAACACTGCCTCTGCCTACTCTTTCCCGTACTATACGAAGTGAGACTTGAATGCCCGCAAAAAGCATATCCTGTTTGGCGACATCATAAGCCTTTTCGTCATGCACATATGCATCATACTGACTACCTACGCAGCCATGAATTCCTCCAGTTCTCGAATCATTGCCTTTCATCAGATCTTTTCAAAGACGCCATGTCCGAGTTTGCCTTACCAGAAGGTTTTGAGCTTACCATTGATCCTTGGCCCTATGGTGGACCAGACAACCACGATGACACCAGATGTATGCAGGGCCTGGTGTTTGCCCGTGACGCCAGGAAGAACCATCCAGATACCAACCACTACGGCTACCCCATCCCCATTATCCCTGTCCTCGACTGGGTCACCAAGAAAGTTATTCGCGTCGATCGCTTAGCAACCGGCGGATCGGAGGACGGTCTCGAGCCTGCCCCTCGCGGCGATAAGCCGAAGAAGCTGTTTGAGAAGTCTCGGCCGGCAGAATGGGTTCCAGAGCTTCTAGAACAACCTGTGAGAACTGACTTGAAGCCATTGAACGTTGTTCAGCCCGAGGGCGCCTCATTCACAATTCAGGCAGATGGGCTTGTGGAATGGCAGAAATGGAGATTCCGTCTCGGTTTTACTCCCCGTGAAGGAGCCGTTCTCCATGATGTTTGCTTTCAGAACCGCCCTGTCTTCTACCGTCTCAGCTTCTCGGAGCTGACCGTTCCTTATGCCGATCCGAGACCACCGTTTCATCGTAAGCAGGCCTTTGACTTTGGCGATGGTGGCGCTGGACGCATGGCCAACAATTTGAGACTGGGTTGCGACTGCCTCGGAGCCATTCACTACTTTGATTCTCTTCTGGCCGGACCTGATGGATCTCCAACCCCCGCCAAGTCGGTCGTTTGCCTGCACGAACAGGACAATGGCATACTCTGGAAGCATACCAACTTTAGAACCGGTCATGCCGTCGTCGTACGATCGCGGGAGTTGGTTTTGCAATTCATCTGCACCTTGGCGAATTATGAGTATATATTTGCCTTTAAGCTCGATTTGGCAGGCGGAGTGACCCTTGAGACTCGCGCTACTGGCATGGTCAGTGTTGTCGCTATTGACGAGGGCAAGACGAGCAACTATGGCAACTTGGTGACGCCAGGTGTGCTCGCGCAAAACCATCAGCACATCTTCGCAGCGAGAATTGATCCCGCCATCGACTCATACAGGGACAACAGAGTGGTTGTTGAAGAGAGTCACGGTGTCAAGAAGAACCCCAAGACGAACCCGCATGGCAACTTGTACGAAGTAAGACGCCAGGTCATTGACAAGCCCTGCTATGTAGATGCCGAGCCCGGGTTGAACCGTACCATTAAGTTGGAAAATCCAAACAAGAAGAATTCCATTTCGGGCAAGAATCTGGCATACAAGATGGTGGCTCCTCCGACACAGATAATCTTGGCTGACCCGGACAGTACTCTCGCGCAGCGTGCGCAATTTGCTCAACACAATGCTTGGGTTACTGGCTACAGAGATGGTGAGTTCTGGGTAGCAGGCGAATTCACGAACCAGAGTCGTATAGAAGCTGGTGGCGTCGGCGATATGGTACGACGGGGAGACTGGTTTACGGAAGAAGGGAAACCCAGTGACGAGACCAACGGCTCAAGTGAAGCGAATGGGCATGCTTCTCACGGAGCCAGGAGCTCTCCCGTACTGTGGCCTGTATACGGCTTCACTCACAACCCTCGAGTCGAAGACTGGCCGGTGATGTAAGTTTTACACCCCTGACGCATCCTCTTGCAAGCACGACCGACACTGACAATGTCAAAAGGCCGATGGAAATGTACCAGATTCACCTCCGACCTACCGACTTCTTCGAGGCCAACCCCTCGCTCGATGTCCCTTCCACGAAGAATGAGACTAGCGTCCTGGTCCCGTGTTGTGGTTCTAATGGTAATAGCGACGGCACCTGTTGCGGTTCCGTGCAACAAGATGCCGCTGCACATGGGCAAGGAGTCAATAATGGCACCGACGCTGTGGCCGCGGGTGCTCATGTGGCATAGGAAGGTTGGCATGTTTCGAACGTGTGACGGATACTGCACCATATGTAGAAGCGAGATTGAATCACGATGATTGCGTAAGCACGCCTGATATTTACCCCGTTCCTGTCTGATGAGACAGACAGTCATGCCGTCAGGAACACATCTTGAATGGAAACGGTTCATTTGTGTATTCCAACCGGTGCATTAATGGTCAATCTTGAGCGAAAAATCCACATGTGGCACGCCCTGGTGAATGGAACTTGTTGAGATGATGTCCACATCTGGGATGAGTCGTTAGCGTTCAGCACTCCCCTCACTCCCCCTTCCGGGACATTTGGAAACTCCTCACCATTGCAGACGTACGGCGCGACGTTTTCCGCCTTCAGACCACCCGAAATCTCCAAAAGAAATTCCCTTTTCCCCTTCCACTTCTCCTTCAACCCCCTGGCCGCCATCTTGACCGCGTCCCCCGTAAAGTTATCCAACATGACGACGTCGGCGCCCGCAGCAATCGCCTCGTCAGCCTCCTGCTCGCTCTGCACCTCGACCTCAACTTTGATGCTGAACCCGCCGACCGCCTTGGCCGCCCTCACAGCATCGGTAATACCCCCCCTGCTCCAAACATGGTTGTCCTTGAGCATAATCATGGAACTCAGATCCATCCTGTGCGCGTCCGCTCCGCCGACCAGCATGCCGTATTTCTCAACCAGCCTGAATCCAGGCGTCGTTTTGCGCGTGCCCGCCAGGATGCCCGTGTACCCTGCCTCGCGCACCAGCCTGACCAGCTCGGACGACGTGGTAGCCACGCCGGAGCACCGCGCGAGCGCATTCAGCGCGACTCGCTCGCCGAGCAGGATGCCGCGCACAGGGCCGCTTACGGTGGCGCACCGCATTTTCCCCGCGGACAGGTCGAGGGGGGAGCCTTCGTCTGTGTGCCATGCTACGGTGCAGCCTGTTTGGCGGAAGACTTCGTCGAAGAAGGGGCGGCCGGCGAGGATGCCGGGGGACTTGGCCCAGAGGGTTGCTGTGCGGGGGCTGTCGCCTACGACGAAGCCTGCGTAGTCGAAGGAGGGCGTGTCTTCGGCTAGCCAGGCTGTTATCTGGGATTTGAATGTTGGGGGGAGGAGGTGTGATGGGTCGAGCGGCATTGCTTGGAGTGCGACGGGTGGATCGCGGCGGTCAGGTTGATGGGGATGGGATCGGAGACGGAGCCGATTTGCAGATTTTCAGGGGCGATTGAGGTTGTTTCGGTGATGAGAGATGAATCGGGGTGAGGGATTTGCAGAGTTTTGGCTTGGCGTTGCAGGTTGGGTGAAGTGAGGTGAGGTGAGGTGAGGTGAGGTGAGGTGAGGTGAGGTGAAGCCGAAGGCGGCAAGGCGGCGGCAAGGCGGCGGCTCGGAGAAGTGTGGGGTGTGGGGCAACCAAACCCGATGATCCGATCGTGGCCGAATTATGCCGAAGGGGGGCATCGGGTATTTCCTAGGCGATGCTGGGAAGTCTTTTATCTTGTCACTCGCTTTCCTTCATTTGGTGCTGTGTAGATGCGCGCGGTGTGCAATGAGTAACTATACTGCGTTCAGTGAAAGATGGGAGAATTCATGCTGTTGATGTGAGTGGGTGAGTGTGAGTGCTTATCTCGTAACACTTACCTTTGCCGCTTACATGGTCGGCTGCTACAAAGTTTCTCGACTGGCCGAGTCACTATGTGTATGTTGCGGACCATTTTTTCTCGCCATTCTGCGGAAGAAGTCGTGTGTACTTCGTTACGCGCATGAAGCCGTTGCTCTCTCCACTCACCCAGCTCAGCCGCAGCGGCCAACATTGATACCGCAGCCCACAAGCCCTGCTTACAACAATCCCTCAATGCCCCTAAGTCTGTCATGTCGCAGAAGGGCAGATGAAACCAGCGGCCGGGTAATTGAGATTGTGATCTATCCTTGGCCTATGCGTTTTGCACAAAGATGGATCTCCTCTGCGAGCCGACCAACCCCATCGCTGCCGCACCTGAAAAGACACCCTACGTATGCGAGGAAGCATGGGATGGCGGCCTCTTCCGCACATATGCCCATCGAAAGGGCAAAACGAGCATCATCCCAGCCATGCTGCGGCAGATTCCACACGTTCCGCCTGCGGACCAGCCGTATCTGGAAGGCCTGTATCCCACGCCGCGAGACGAGCTGCTGCCTCTTCTTCAGACCTGGCTGTTCTTTGGGACTCTGGCTGAGATGCTGAGCTTGAATGAAGTTGAGCCGGGCGGCGCGTGGCTCATGGACAGGGAGGCTGCCAGGGCGGAACTATCGCAGCTACCAAGCAGGTTGACCAGTGTTGAAGACGGCGGCATAACTGTCATCATGGCAAAGGAGGTGCTCTCATGGGGGCCGCTCTTCCAACAGAGGTTGGCACTCGCGCCGGATAGACTGCAGAGAATGGTGTATATATGCCATTGCCTCCAGTACAGCAATGTGCTGCTGAACTCGATTGACGTTAATGCCGACCACAGCGTACGATACTCCATTGCTGCGCTGGGGGCGTTGTTCACAACGGGCGTCTACGCGCACTGCTCTCTGGCCCAGCCGCGCATCGATCTTCCCGTCCTGGGATACAACTGGAGCAGGGGTTACATGCGAGAAGGCGGGCAGGTAGAGACGATGATGTTGCAGAATGGGTGGTGCCCCAGCGAGATTGAGAAGATTCGTTCGCAGGTTCAGGGGCTTCACACGGTCCATTACGCGAGCCGGCTGAGGAAGTCGGAGCCGAGACTGGACCATTCGAGTTGCTCGAAGAATGTTTGCAGAGCCTTTCAGTTGGACATTGCGACGTACGAGCCCTCTCACGTAGATGAGGCGTGTGACTGTGCCTCGATGGAAGCGGACGCAGCTCTTGTCTCCGATGTTCTCCTGAACTCGGATTCGTTTCCCGTCATCACGGTCGAGACAGCCACTTCCGGCACCTTTTCAGACGTGAGGATTCGTGTTGAAAAATACCGAGACGGTGTGTCCTATGTTGCTTTGTCTCATGTATGGCACGAGCCCATGCCCCTCGAGACGTGAAAGTTAAGCTAACCTGGCTGGCTATTCAGGTCTGGGCGGACGGTCTGGGCAATCCGAAGAGGAACGCCCTGCCTAAATGCCAAATCGCCAGAATCGCCAAGCTCGTTGCCGCGCTTCCCCTTGCACCAGGGGCGACGGGACCTCCGCGCTTCTGGCTCGATACCTTGTGCTGTCCCGTCGAACCGGCTGCGAAGCTCGTCTCTCTCGAGCGTATAGCTGAGGTGTACAGAAAAGCCCATCACGTCCTGGTTCTGGATACCACCTTGACTGCGTTCAAGTATGAGGGGACGCACCCCGCGGAATTGCTCATCCGAGCATTCGTGTGTTCGCCGTGGATGCGAAGACTTTGGACCCTGCAAGGTGCGTCAAGGGACGAACGGACTATAACCCCCCAAATGTACAGTATCGCTGAGTGACCATGAGTTTTGCAGAGGGTGCTCTCAGCAGAACTCTTCAGATCCAGTTCGCCGACAGAGCAGTCAACAATATGGCTCTGTTGACGGAGCTGTTTGCGATTGCTAGAGAAGACGCGCGCTTCATGAGAATATGGCAAGATGTGACTCAGGAGGTATGCGAGGAAGCCGCTCATTCTCGACCGCGTTTCATGGGCAAGCGCCAGCTAATGATTATTCAATGCCAGTTCAATCAGTTGCTCGGGTTCAGCCCTAAAGCTGGCCCGGAAAACACCCTGACCTGGCCACGGCCTTCAATTAGCATTCTGCAACGCGCTCTGCACTTTCGCACGGTATCAGTGCCCTCTGATGAAGCTCTCTGCATATCCACGCTCATGAAGCTTGACACACGGTACATCGCCACGGCAGAAACGTCGGACGAGCGAATGACCAAGGTATGGCAGAAGCTCGCCGAGGACAAAGGCGGTATATCCCACCGCGTGCTTTTCTATCTCGACGAACCGATCAATGTCCCTGGGTGGCGATGGGCGCCGAGGAGCCTCCTCGCTTCTGCTGTAGATGATTCAGTCCTAAGCCTGGATGAACGGGCCTTGAGGTTTCAGACCGAGGACACCCGTGCCATAGGTGAACCGACGGCTCTAGGATTGAAAGTCACGCTCCCAGGTTATAGAGTGAAACCCTCACCGCTGCATCCCGGGCTGCCTCTTCATCCGTGGCAGGAAGTCATTCACCCTGCGGAGGACCAAGTTACTCTGCAAGAAGCAGCAACTGGGCAGTGGTTCCGCATAATCGACTGGTATCGTTCCAAGAAACTGGCTACGTGGACGCGAGAGGAGCGTCTTGCGTATGACAAGAAGGAGGACTCTCCCCTCTGCAAGGCCGTCGATACAGGATGTTGCGCAATTCTCGTGGACGAGAAGCTTGCTCTCCAGGACGGCACAAGAGCAGGCTGCTTTTTACAGGTGGAAGAGGCGTCTCCGTACGATCTAAGTATGGTACCGCACACCAGTAGCCCGAATGAATCGACACCGCTCAAGGCCCGTCGCAGCAGGGCCGTTATAATGTCTCTGCTGACGGAGGCGGAAAGCCGGATGATGGATACAATAAAAGATGTGGCCAAATCGGTGGCTCTCGACGAGAGTACGGCAGATTACGTGGTTATACAGGGCAAGTTCAAGCCAGGCGATGCAGAGTGGGATGCGGCGGAGGAAAAGGTGAGAAAGAAGATGAAGGAGGTGATGAAGGAGGTCTGGCTGGGCAATCCCGACCTGCGGCAGACAATCAGGGATACGGTAGGCGAGGGTATGGAAGACTATGCTTGGGTTTTGATCCCGAAGCTGTTCTCGCACTGCGTTAGCTTGGAGGAGATGAAGGAGCAGTTATGGTTTGTGGACTAGAAAGAGCGTACTATTATGTCATGAGTGCACGTACTATTTATTACTGTGAGATGGCGATGCATGTATTGGAAGTTGTGGTGCTTCTGGCAAGACAGGTTGTTACCGTCACTAAGTTAGTTCAGCGTCTTATAACACAGTTGTATGTAAAACGGGCTTTACTAAGAGATGCTCATGATTTATTAGCAGGATGTTTTACCAATGCTTTGGATGTCAACTGGCTTTTGCTCCTGTACTCTGGCTTGTGTCAATGTGAGATGACGTTATTTGAAATTACTCTTGTACAACCTGCACCTGTCCTGTATGCTTTACATCCAGACTTTGGATGTTGTTACTATGTTTATTTTATATGTGTGACTATGCGTGACTATGCGTGACTATGTGTGATTATGTGTTACTGTGTGCATTAATCTGTGCCGTTACTAGTATGATTAGTTCAAGCAGTCACTCACGCATCACTCCATATGTGTAGTGTTGAACAGCCGATGCCCAGTATCAGTCCCTCCGGACCCAACATACTTGTTATCAGACACGCGCAGCGCACCAACACAGACCCGATGCGCCTCCACTGCTCGAGCAAAGACGTGTCCCTTTGAAATCACATCAGCCTGGACCACCCCGGCGACAACAACGAGACAGATGTCTGGTCGCAGGCGGCGGACGTGCTCGATGAATGGCACCAGCGTCTTGCCGCTGTTGATCACAGAATCGACGAGAATCACAGTCTTCTGGCCCTCGAGATGCTCTCGCTTGATGTCGGTCGCGCATCGGGAGTGAACAAACATGGCGAGTGGGAATGCCTCGCTCAACCCCAGCGCCATGGGCTCGCCGCCTCTCATCAGCGCAACGATGGTAGTTTGTCTTTCGTACCTGAGGCGGTACCCGCCTACTTGGTGTCCTTGCACATGCTGCATCGGGAACTCTTCGACTCCGAGAACCGCCGGGAGGAACTCCCAGGCAAGATATAGCCCGACCGTTCTCGTGAGCTTTCCTCAGCAGTGGACCTGCGTTGACGGCATTTCGCATCGGGGACGTGAGCAACGTCGCTGCCTTTCTGTCCGTGGCATGCCAGATTACGTGGCGCGGGAGAAGATCGGATTCAGGTTGGAGGAACTTGAGAAAGGCCGGGTCACTGAGATGCATCTGCGGGAGTACATCGTTTCTCAGTCGCGGCGACGCTGAGCTCGGCAGCAGGCATTGTCGTGCTGTGAGGCCTCGATCCCTGATTGCCTCCAGAAGCAGCTTGTCCATGCTGCGGCTGCGGGTCTTTTCCTCGCCCGTAATGACGACTGCTTCGTCGGCTGCCTCGAGCATGGGCAAGTCTAGCGGGCTGTCGCCGATGGCCACTACGTGAAGCTGCTCCTTTTCCCACAGCCTTTTCACAATCTGCGCTTTTGCTTCTGGGGTGATGACAATGCAATCTGAGATCCTTCCCCCGGCCAATCACCTTGATTGTCTGGGAGAATCCTTCTCTCTCCAGGATTTTCTCCCAGATTCGACGGACGCCACAGGTGACTACCATGGCGATGGCATGTGGACAAGATTCTATAAGCCGGAAAAAGGACGCGAATTCGGGATGCATTTTAGTCTCTGACGCCACAGCCGTGCAAAGGCGCTCGAAATCCTCCTCGTTCGCCGCTTCCTCATACAGCAGTGTCGCTTGAAGCAGGCCGGTTTCCGAGACACGAAGAGGGCTGCTAAACAAGCCGTTCAGGGGGCAATCTCTCCCCAGGGCCTCCCAGAACTTGATGCCAGTGTCGTCGGTTGATAGTGTCTTGTCTGCGTCCACTACGACGGCTGTCTTAAGCACGCGATCTGGAAGAGAGCTGTCGACAGCTGCATCGACTCTTGTCGCGCCTTGTGTTGTGACAGCCTGGGTGGAAAACCGAATATGCTGGACGGCCGTCAAGAGCTGTGTTACCAATGGGCCACATAGATGCGAAAAAATAATGTGGTGTTTTCGACAGAGGACAGCTAGTTCTGACACTTCAGCCCGCTGCCAAGCCTCCAGCTCTTCGGTGGGTAGCTTGGGACGACGTCTTTGCGTGTCATTGAGCCTCTGCTCGAAGATTTGAGACGCAGGAACTTCCATGTACAAAATGTGGGTGTAGATCTCCATGTCCCTTAGGGTATAAATACGAGTAGGCCCCTCCTGAGACCAAAACATGAAATGGCCGGTGACAATGGCGGACTTGCCGTGCTTGCTGCACGTCTCGGCAATATGCTCGATTGCCAACTCTCTATAGCGCTCTTTCTGCTCATGGTCGTGCCTTTGAAATGCGTCTAGCCCCCCAGGGACAATTCTCGCGATCACCTCTGAGCCTTCGTAGAACAGGAATTCGTTATGGTTCAGTTGTCTTTTTAATTCGGCGAGAAAGTAAGATTTGCCTGAGCCGGAAACTCCGTAGAGTCCAATGACGGCGACTTTCTTGCATTTGGTGGTGATGCCGTTTGACGGCGCAGGATTAGGATAAGCCTCGGGACCTTCCATCAGAATTATCTTGGGAAGTTTCGCAAATTTTGTTTATTTTGTGCTGCCTGTTCTTGAGGGTCGTTGAGATGGTATGCGTAATGTGATGATCAAAATATGCCTAGTTACCGGAAAGTGAAATACATGTATAGCACATAAAGATTGATATAAGCGGCGCCACGAAGAGAATTGATAACTGAGATCTGATGCTCAACAAAATATGGAACGGCAAGATTCATAATGCCGTCTTCGTTTGATTCACTTGTTAAGACGTCGCCGTTTGACCCTGGTACATTTTGCACCGACGCATCAGCCAACAACTCGGATCGGCAAGATTCACAATGCCATCTTCGTTTGATTCACTTGTTAAGATGTCGCCGTTTGACCCTGGTACATTTTACACCGACGCCTCAGCCAACTAACCCGCTGACCGAGAAAGCCACATCGGCTCAACGTCTCCAAACCCGGTCCGCGGCGCGTCTGCTAGGACTTCACCTGTATTGACAGCATGCCAACTTGCAGGTCCGAAACAGCTCCTATCCGTGCCGTGACAGTCCTCACCACCGGAGAATAGCATATTGTCATGAAGGTTGTCGTTGTTTGTCATGGGAAGAGTGGCCAAATGCGTCGCAATACGTGACACGTCGTCTCGAAGGTGTTGAGGTCAACTGGATGCCGGGAAGCGACTTCAAGGATTTTGGAGTCCCGCGCAGGATTCACCACTTCTCTGACCTGTCGATACCCGGTCGAACCAGACATGAAGGCGGCCGTTTGGAAAAAGAGCCACCTCGAAGTATACTTGAGAACCATGTAGCCATAGACTGGCGGATGCTTGAGAAGATGAAACGTGGGGAACCTTCCCAGGGGATGACAGTCGCATTGTGCCCTGCCGAGAATGTAGAATACGTCAGCCGTCTCGCTCAATTGATGAATAAGAGAGCGCGCAGCGCGCCGCTCTGCCAACTCCTCTTTCAAACGAGCCTTGTACCACGATGAGGTTTGTACTTGGAGGCCGAGCGACCGATGCCACTTGAGCGTGAGTTTGAACATGATTGAAAGTAGGCGCTTGGACTATGGGTTGGACGCAAGTCGAACGAGAAGCAAGAGGAAGAAAAGGAAATATAGACTCAGTGTTGGAAAAGGAGAAACAGACTCACTCGTCGTGCATTGTTCAGTTGGCTCCGGTGCATGGACTCTAATTCCCAACCTGAGGCACGTACACATACGTACTGAACACTGACATGAGGCTCAATTAGTTGCCACGCTTGACTTTTGTCATCGCCAGCAAACGCTTGTGCTGAGCACGACTTGGACTTGACACAGGGTTTCAAGCAACGGCTTCAAATGATCAGCTGTCTGTACATAATCTCGACTCTTCAACCCTAACATTTTGTCAAAGTTTTCCAAGTGATTCAGAAACACTTGCATTGTCCCTGCCGCCGCCCCTAGAAAGAACATTCGTCGACCAGTCTCGTTGCCATGGGACATGCACAGCGGTGAAAAAGAGCAGGAGTGATGATCTCGATATCTCTCTGGAGGACTATAGCAATCTGGCAAAGAGGAGCAAAAGTAATATGTAGGAGCAGTGGAACAAGGGAGCAAGAGAAGCTCCATGCCATGATGACACTAAGAGGGGTGGGTAGTGGGGACCTCCTCCGCGTGATCAACGTAAGGACTACTGTCACACGATTGTGCTGCGCTTAGGTGCAATAATCAAGGAGAGAATGACTTGTGATTGAATTAACTAGTCATTTAGATTCAACAGGGATCAAGACGAATTTTTCCACTCATTTTATAGATTGGAGAAAATGCAAAAGAAAGTGGCGCGATCAATTACGTCATGACTCGCGCTACCCCTCTTTGTGAGAGATCTTCGAAACTTTGAGTGGCGAGGGGACAGTCATAACTCCTGGGTGAAGCACGCAAAACTTCAATCAGCCTGAATTGAACCCCTAATAAACCCGAATGAGCAGTTGAGCACTTGCACATGGGCGCCACTAGCGAAAAAGATGTTGGTTGTCACAATTGGGCGTGACTTATTAAGAGGACACGACGTGGTAGTACGGTGCTTTGAACCGAGCCTCAACGTCGGAGCCGAGTGATCAATAAGCGCACGGCAAACGTTTCTTTATTTTTATTTTTTATTTTTTTTTGAACGTACGAACGTACGGAGCAGTTACAGCAGCAACTAAATATAGAACGGAAGATATACCACCGCCCACGTCTTGAATGCAGAGGTACTTCTTACTGTTCCCAAGGTACCTAGGTACCTATGTAATACTCCGTACAAATCTGGAAATTCCTTCCGAGCATCAGCAGATGCCGCGCAGACCAAGACTGGATCTAGCCTAATTAAGTCACTTCCCAACCAAAACTTGCCTGCCACTTTTAGATGCCTTGTAAAATTCATTTCTCCCAAACAGCTGCTGTCACTTTGCCATCTCAATAAACGCATCGAACAACGCAATGTATCATCAGTCGGTCTGTCTGTCTGTCTGGTAGTCGTGGGGTGGGCATTAAAGATAATTGATCAAAAATCAGGCGTAAAGAACGGAGATATATTGATTGATTGATGACGATAAAACATGCCATTTTAGATTGTAGAGAATCCCTAGGGCTGTAAGCAATCCTCTTGGGGACGATAAGGCTCTAGGTACAAAGGCGACAGAGCTCGGTCTAATTAAAGTTATCGCTGTAAATAGTATATCTCCTGTAATACTAAGTTGTACTATAATCTAAGAGGTACTAAGAACAGTCTAAGTTATAAAGAGGAACATCGCACGTCTTACAACCCTCTGACGTGAGCTGGAAGTACATGGTCATGGTGCAACTTAACTTAAACCCCCAACTTTCAATTCCACCCCAGACGGGCCGAAACGGATACAATTCGATGCAACCTTGAACCTGATCTCGCTGTCCACATGATATTGAGTCCTAAACGAGGGGGGATGATTGCACATCACGTCCGTCCATGACCATCAAACCGTCAAGCATCACATGCCATGCTCCATGAATTCCGACATCAAACATTCTCATGATGTTATCCACATACTATCCCTTTCTCGTTGCAGGGCTTTCGCCCATCCTCAGCACCGCTCACACACCCGACTTTGCCACCTCTGAAGCCGGCAACCCCTTCGTAGACGGCTTCTATGCTGACCCAGACAATGAATTCTACAACAATGAGTACTGGGTCTACCCGACCTCTTCTTACGCCTATGACGAGCAGACGTACCTTGACGCCTTCTCATCGCCCGATCTGGTTCACTGGACAAAGCACCCCAACATCCTCGTCACCTCCGACTTCAAGTGGGCAAAGCGCGCTGTCTGGGCACCAGCCCCGACTTCACGCAACGGCAAATACTACCTCTACTTTGGCGCCAATGACATCCAGTCCGACTCTGAGCTCGGCGGCATCGGCATCGGCATCGCGGACCGCCCCCAAGGACCTTACAAAGACGCCATCGGCGCACCGCTCATCGGGAAATACCACAACGGCGCGCAGCCCATTGACCAGGATGTCTTTCTCGATGACGACGGCCAAGCCTACATCTACTACGGCGGCCATAGCCACGCCAACGTGGCCAAGTTGAACGAGGACATGAAAAGCCTCGGTGCTTTTGACGACGGCACTGTATTCAAGGAGATTACGCCGGAAAACTACGTTGAGGGCATCCAGATGATCAAGCGCAACGGCACCTACTACCTCTTTTGGAGCGAAGGCGGCTGGGGAGGCCCCGACTACGCCGTCTCCTACGCCATGTCTTCGTCTCCAATAGGACCCTTCAAGCGGCTCGCCAAGATCCTGCAGCAGGATACAGCCGTAGCCACAGGATCAGGACACAACGGTGTCATTCACGTTCCCAACACAGACACCTACTATATTGTATATCATCGCCACCCACTAGGCGACACTGTCGGCCCAAACGACCGCCATCTCGCGTATGACAGACTCGTCTTCAACAGAGACGGCACCATACAACCAGTGAAAATGCTCGTTCACGACAACTTCAACGACGGCAACATGATTGGCTGGACTGTGTACGGTGGCGACTGGGACCCAAGCACCAACGTCCTCAGAGCAAGTTATTCCGCAGGCGGGAAAGCCCTTCTCAACACCAACTTCAGTGATCTGAATTTCTCAGCAGACGTCACCATACCGACTTCCAACCGCGGGGATGCGGGCCTTGTATTCAGGGCGTCGAGGCCCAGCGTCGGCGCGTATGCGTTCGACGGATACTATGCTGGCATTGGGACAAGCGGGAGACTTGTGCTGGGGAAGGTCTTGGCTGGTTCGTGGACGCAGCTTGCAGTGGCGAAGGCCGATATACGGCCTGGCAAGACGTACGAGGTGAGAGTCCAGGCCAAGAGGAATGGCATCAGTGTGTACGCGGGCGATTCTACGTGCGCGCAGATCCACGTCTCGGACGGGACCTTCTCGAGCGGCATGGACGGCGTGAGGGTGTTCCGGACTGAGGCTGTGTTTGATAATGTGAAGGTGGAGCATTTACAATTGTAAAGCGCGATAACACAATTGTGATTTATATGAACTAATAGTGTTACATAACCTAGGCACAAGTATAATAACTATTGCTTATTCCAGATAGAAATTCCATTTTATGACATAGTTACACTGGTCTATCTAGGAGATAGGCATCTATGTACCTATGTACCTAGGGGAGGCAGGTAAGTTTTAGCATAAAAGTGGGGATCTGACAGTAGGTACTTAGAGTTAATATGTTAACTACCTAGGTAGGTAGGTACCTGAATGTCCCCTGCTTGTGCAGCCTTTGACTTCGCCATCGCTAGTGAGAGTCACGGCCGCCAAGCCGTTGATGACAGCTGGCTATTCAAACAGCCTACATTGAAACAGCTATGCACATTCTGTATATGACAACCGGACTGCTCTTCCTATATGCTCCAAGCACCCAGGAAACCGAAACCATAGCTACACAGGCAACACCAGCATGATAAGCGGCCCAGATGCTGAAAAGTCGGCCGCAACACCATCCGACCTGCCGCCGCCCTATGAATCCGCCACCACAGACAACGATACCCGAGACCGCATAAGTGAGCAACGGCCATTCATATCGTACAGTGACGACAAGAGGCCATCCCAGGGGACCGGGCGAGACACCACAGGCAGGGACCTGTCTGCCAGCGATCTCACAATACAAGCTGGGAGGCCATCGCAAAGGTACCATTCCAACGTGTCTCGATGCGTCAATATAGTCCCGCATCCCACACATGCTCACATTTGCAGTTCCAGATATGCGAGTAAAAAATGGAGCGGAACCCCAAGCCGCACCTCCAGCATTGCCCCAAGCTTAGCCCCCGGCCAACATATTCTGAGAACACGCTGCTTCCGCTCTACATCGCAACAGCTCAGACTGGTACTGGCAACGAGCGCCACCCTTCAGGTATACGATGCACTGCGGGACTCGCTCCTATGGGAACTGCACGGCAACTCTTCGCAGCTGGTTCAGGGCAGTGAGGAGCCTCTTTGTTTCGGAGAGGGCTTCAGGCCGTCGCCTGACGGAAGCCTGCTCTGCGCCATCGCCTCTCGAAAGAACCAGAGACGACTGCTCATCATGGATACCGAGTCAGGATGGGTCAAGACGGAATTTCCTCTGTCCCCCACAGACGGGAATAAGCCTCATTTTTCGCCCGACAATACCATGGTTGTTTTGTGCCACTCTGGTGGTGCCACGGATGGGACTGGTTACTTCAAGATATTCTCGCTTGAAGGGGAAGGGAGCGACGCGTGGAAAGTGCCGTTCACGAAGCCGGCTGTGTGGCAGAGCGTGGGCATAAGGTTCGCGCCCGATAGCAAGCATATCATTGCGTGCGCGGGCCCAACGAAGCAGGTCAAGGACGCAGCGCCGAGCGTCTCCGTCTGCGTCTACAGCATCGAAGAGTCCGGCAGGATTGTCCGATCGACTAACCTGGCCTGTTCATCCAAATTCAATAGCGCGTCACAGAACGTCAAGTTCGCAGCGGGCTTTCACTTCCCGGCTGCGGATGAATGGCTCGTCTCATTCCCGGACTACAGCGGCCCCGGAAAGACTTGTATTGTCAACGCGCGGCTGGGACAGATCGTAGCTGTCTTTTCGTCCCAGTTGACCTTGTCACAGAAGTGGCAGGTTGGTGTTCTGCCGCCCGGAAAGGCGCATGTATCGCACGATAAGGAGTCTGGTATTTTCACGAGGGTGGAGGTCAGCAGCACTATCATCCCGCGTGGGCAGACTGTCACAGTTACAAAGTTTGCGCTGTCGGCGAACGGGGGGCGGGAGAGGGCTATTCTGAGGAGGGCCTTTCAAATTCGAGCGGCTGTGCTGAGCTGCAAGCACGCTGATGTGGTTGGGCTATCTCCTGATGGGTCGCATATGTTTGTGCAACAAGGTCCGGCAGGCAGAATTGATTTGCTTTCACTCGCGATATGAATGAGGTACGCGGAACGAGCGGAATCAAGCACGGTGCTAACTACCTACTCCACGGCAAGCGCATGCCATTGGTATACCAGTCACAACCCTCACTGACTCCAAACAGAGATCCATCTTCTCAAACCGACATTTTGCGCCAGGGTCACTGGATATATCTGCATCGCTCGGTTCACCAAAGGACTTGCGAGAAGTGCAAGTATAGATCTTGTCAGGATTGAGTCAATTTGCTGTTAGGTGGTACGATTCAGCCGCACGAAGCTGAAAGAGTGTAACTGGGTACAGAAGAAAGCTGCTGTTTTGCTGAGGCAGAGAGTCCGAGATTGTCGGAACGGAAGCAAAATAGAACCAGCGCTTGCGCTTGCCTTTGCGAATTGCTCCCGGCCTCATAAGACACTGGTAGGGTAATTCTTTGAAGAATTCGAGGAACCGAACTAGACCAAACGATAAACAACCAAAAATAACTCAAACGTCCACCAGGCTGGTCTGGTTCAGATCAGCCCCTCACCCTCACCCGCAGCCCCTCTGGCGTGCTTGCTAACTAACTGACGGTCAGCAAAAAGCCTGATAAGCGACGTCGTCGCTATCATTCTGTCCCTCAATCTCTTTGAGTGTATGTGGAGTCTGCTGAATGTATTGCAGGCTGCATATCGTGTGCTCACAGATTCGCAAGCCGGCGTACTGACGGCCGCGAGATCGGTGTCTATTCTGATCTGGTGCGGACGATTATGCATGAGGTGTCATGCCCGATCTAATCCTCAACGGGACTAAAGGACGCCAAAACACACAAATTCCCGGCCCGTTGCCGTTGGGTACGGGAAGCGACGAGCAGTCCCGTATCTCGATGGTGGGGGGTTGCAAGTACAAACTGGGCGGAACCAAACCCTATATGTTATATGTACCTGCTCTGGCTGCGACTAGCGACTGCTGGCAATACGGCAACAACGATGTGACATACTCTGTGCTGATGAATGGTCTCTACCAGACGGATGCTGCATTTTCTTGCCAACTGGGCTTGGAAAAAACATCACACAGCAATCACCAAGCAGAAGTAGCCATATTTCAAAATCACTTGGCGGTGGCATATGCGTCGTTATCGCCCTTGCGGTATCCCAGCAGGGCTGTGCAGTCCCCACTCTGTATCAATTTGGTTATCGAGGAATCAGAGTGACATGACTGCGATTTGCGTCAATTGCGTCAAGTACAAAGCAGCAGGGAAGGCGTAGGGAGCGCAGCTTGCGGCTTTGCCTCTATATAATAAGAGCGTCTAGTAGAGTCGTTAATCCTATAGAGAGAGGAGAAGAGAGAAGATACTATAGGAACTTAATTCAGGCGTTTTATGCACTTTTGATAGAATATTGCAATATAACGGAAGTATATTCATTATTTCTCTGAAGGAGTTCGCTGCTTTCCCTGCGCCTATGAAGCCGGAAAATTCGGCTAGCATACGGGTCTCGTACTGATTGATGTTCGATCGAATTGTTATAGACTGCTGCCGCAGGAGATGCAACTGGTTGCCCTCACCCACACGAGAGCATACGCGCCGTGGGCACTGTTCAACCCACGCGTTGCGTCGCAGGTAAATTAGCATTATTGAAGATACAGCACGGCCGGAGATTATGCCGTCTGGCCTGCATCGGGAGGCGGTGGTAGTGCTAATCTCACTTTTTTTCCGTGGAAAAAGAAACAAAAGAAAGAAAGAAAGAAAAAATAAATTTGGACAGTATCGCGATGCGTTGACTTGATATTTGTAGTACATCATGAGGGCTGCCGCCCACAGCGCCCAAAACAGAGCATGGATCCAATGGTGATTTTGCTACCTGCGGGTTGACCGAGTACAAATAGGCAGCGGTGCCTCGATATCGATTGATATTCGTGGGATTGGCTTGTCCTGAAGGCTGCGTAAGACTTTGCTCCGTCAGTGTCCATTTTGTGTCTTGGTGTCGCACACCATTGACCTGAATCAGGAAGGCACGCCTCTGCTCCCTGCTCTGCTTCCACTTCGGCACCCTTTGCCATCAGACATTATTCCTTCCTTCGTCTCTTGCCGCAGCTGAATAGAAAAGCGGCCGGCGAGATATGGCAGCACTGGAGAAAAGAGACATCGAGTGGGATACCAGTGTTGCGCGGTGTGAGGACGTCAAAATTGACGAGAGCCTCAATGAGGCGCTTAGTCCCGAGGAAGACAAGCGGTTATTGAGGAAGATTGATCGACGGTGCGGTCTCCCCCTCCCCCCCCTTTTTTTTTTCCAAATTTGCGTAAAACGTCTTTGCAGAGTTCAATGATTACCACCTCCTTTCAGACTGTTTTCCAAGCGTGGATGAGATGCTTGCTACTTTGGTTGTGTTTCCGAATGAGATATTGATGCTTTACAACCATGTAGGCTGCTTCCTGTCATGGCGCTCTCGTACCTCTTCCAGTTCCTCGACAAGGCCTCTCTCGGCGCCACAGCAATCATGGGCATCAGAAAAGACTTGCATCTCACTGGCTCGGAGTACTCGTGGGCCGGGTCCATTTACTACTTGGGCTACCTCGTCGCATCGTACCCTGTCGCCATGTTTATGGTGCGCTGGAAGGTCGGAAAAGTAATTTGTGTCTCAATGTACGTTTCTCTCCCCCCATAACCAAGAACCTGCAGTCGTCGAGGATGGCACTAGAAGAAATGATTATAATGATCATAATAACTCTGTCTTTCAGCCAAGACTAGTTAATCTGAGTCCCAAAGCTTCGTCTGGGGAACCGTCCTCATTCTCACAGCAACGTGCTACAATGGAAGCGGCCTCCTCGCGAACCGCTTTTTCTTGGGCATGTCCGAGTCTGCCATCGCACCCGGCTTGACCATCATCGTCGCCATGTGGTATAGGCGCTCTGAGCAGCCGCTTCGCCACGCTGCTTGGTTTCTGGGCAACACCATTGCAGGAATCTTCGGCAGCCTGCTCGCCTATGCCATTGGGCACATCCGCGGCATCAAACCCTGGAAAGCAGTCTTTGTCATCCTTGGTGCCTGCACCATCTCCTGGTCCCTAGTGCTTTACTTCCTCCTGCCGGATTCGCCCATGAAGGCGAGATTTCTGAGCGCCGAGGATCGCAAGAAGGCCATTGTCAGAGTCAAAGAGAACATGACAGGAATAAAAAACGATAAGATCAAATGGGGACAGGTCCGAGAGGCCTTGTTGGACGTGAAAAGCTGGTTGCTTGTCGTTGTGCAGCTTGCGTTGAATATCCCCAATGGCGCTGTGACAAGTGTGAGTTTTTTTTTCCCCTGGGTCATACAATGACTGCTACGAGTTTCGTGAGGATATCTGTATTATAACATATACTTATCAAGCGCACGTTCAGTTCTCTAGCATCGTTATTCAAGGCTTTGGTTTCGGTACTTTCGAGACTCTTCTCCTCGGCGCAGTGATCTTTCTTCTGCAGTTTGTACTCGTGCTCGTTGCCACAGGCGGTAGCTCGTACTTCCGCAATTCGAGAACGTACTTCATGGCGCTCAATATTGCCATTTCTGTCTCTGGAGCCGCCATGGTGCGGTACGTCCCAGAAGACCAGAAGTGGACGCGCTTCGTGGGGACAGTGCTGTCTGTCGCCTTTGCTGCCAATTTCCCCCTGCTTATGTCTTTAATGTCTGGCAACTTCGGCGGCTTTACCAAGAAAACTACAGTGAATGCCATGGTACGTCTTGAGCGCAAAGCACACCTTTTTCGAATCTTGATCCGCAACTATCGAACTAACTTATCGGATTCGTCATGTGCTGGGTGATGCGATTCTACCTAACATGGGAGAATCGACGACGTGACCGACTGGTTAGCGCAGAGGAGGTGGCTGCCTTTGACGAAGCCAGGCATGGCGTCATGGTGAACTTGACCGACTTGACGGATAAGGAGATCCCGCTGTTCAGATATGTGTATTAGTGGGGTGTTTGGGTGAGTTGTAGTTTGACTAGATGCATAGGACCCGTGACATGAATCTTGAATACGAGGTGATTTAACCGCAATGCCTGCGAGACCCGAGCTTGATTTTGCAACCTAGCTGGTTAAGATGCTTCGGCGCCAACGGTCATTACATATGGTAGTTTCGACTTCTACCACTGAGGCGTTGGTCTATATAACAAACCACAATTTTGTACAGTCAAATTTCAGTTTGCAGCACACTTTTTAGTATCGTGCACGTTGATGTTTGGTCACAGGTATACCTAAAGCTTGGAAATCCCGCCTTGAGAGGCGACAATATCATGATGTGGTTGTGCTGAGCTAGCAAATTGTTGACATAATAAAGGTACTCTGGAAGAATGTTTAAAGTTTTAGGTTGTAAACATGCCCCACGGACCAGCTGGCAGCAGCACTGGAACCCCCCACTGGAACCCCCCACTGGAACCGACGGCCGCCGAGCTGCCGGCTGCGGAGGCGCTGGAGCCACCCACTGTGACTTTCTCGCCATTTCTCAATAACACGGCCGCTTTGGGCACAAACATCAACGCTCTTCATCCGACATATCTCTCTTTGGTTTGCCTTTTCATCTCCCTACCAGCTGGCCAGCCATTCTCCATCACCATGTCAGTATCAGGCACGTCAAAGGACATGCCCTCCTTGAGCGGCGGCAGCAACAACAACAACAACAACAACAACAGCAGCAGCGATGACAGCTACTATGATCTCGGGTCATACCATCGCCCCATCACCACCTCGAGTCCCGCCGCGCAGACCTGGTTTGACCGCGGCCTGGTCTGGTGCTATGGCTTCAACCATGAAGAGGCAGCAAAGTGCTTCCAACACGCCCTGTCGCATGACCCCGCCTGTGCCATCGCATACTGGGGGCTTGCGTATGCCCTCGGTCCAAACTACAACAAGCCCTGGGAGCTGTTTGGAAAGTGTGAGCTGAGCACCACCGCCCAGAGGACGCACAAGGCCGTCGAGCAGGCCAAGGCCCTGTCGGCGAATGCCACGCCGGTCGAGAAAGCGCTCATTGACGCCATCCACTTTCGGTATCCTCGTCTGCCGGCTCCGGAGCCGTCCGATTTCTGCATCTGGAACCGTGAGTATGCTGACGCGATGAGCGCGGTGGCGGCCCGTTTTCCCCGGGATCTGGATGTCGCCACCTTGTATGCCGATGCCATGATGAACCTGACGCCATGGCAGCTTTGGGACATCAAGACGGGGCAACCTGGTAAGGGGGCGCGCACAGTAGAGATCAAGCGGGTGTTGGACCAGGCCTTGTCCCAACCGGGGGGGGATCAGCACCCGGGTTTGCTGCATCTCTACATCCACCTCGTCGAGATGTCGCAAACACCAGAGGCAGGCATGCCGGCGGCCGACAAGCTGCGCGGCCTCGTCCCGGACTCGGGCCATCTCAACCACATGCCCAGCCATCTTGACATTCTCGTAGGCGATTACGCACGCGCCGTTGCCGCCAATTCAGCTGCCATCACCGCAGACGAGAAGTTCCTCCAGCGCCAGGGTCCTACCAACTTCTACGCCCTTTACCGCAGCCACGACTACCATTTCCGTATCTACAGTGCCATGTTTTCCGGCCAGTCCAAGATTGCGCTGGAAACCGTCGAGATGCTCGAGGCTTCCGTGCCCGAGGAGCTTCTGCGCGTAGAGTCACCCCCCATGGCCGACTGGCTCGAGGCCTTCCTTTCCATCCGTGTCCATGCCCTCATTCGCTTCGGACGCTGGAACGAAGTCCTTGACCTGCCGTTCCCGCAAGATCAGCATCTGTACTGCGTCACTACCGCGCTCCTCCACTATGCCAAGGGTGTCGCCAACGCGGCACTCAACCTCGTTGACGAGGCCAACCGCCATAGACAGCTCTTTCGTGAAGCCGTGCCCCGTGTGAAGCCATCCCGGACCCTCTTCAACAACAAGTGCGTCGACATTCTAGACGTAGCCGAGTCTTTGCTGAATGGCGAGATCGAGTACCGCTGTGCCAATTACGATGCTGCGTTTGCGCACCTCCGCGAGGCTATTCTACGCTACGACTGGCTGCCCTTTGATGAGCCGTGGGGATGGATGCAGCCTGTTCGCCATGCCTACGGGGCATTGCTTCTCGAGCAGGGCCACGCCGAAGAGGCCATGGCTATATACAAGGCAGATCTGGGACTCGACGACTCCCTGCCCAGAGTCCATTGGCATCCCAACAATGTTTGGGCCCTACATGGGTATCATGAGTGTCTGCTGAGATTGGACAAGCTAGTTGAAGCCAAGGAGATAGAACCCCAGCTGAACAGGGCGCTGGAGATGGCTGATGTCCCGGTTAAGTCCTCTTGTTTCTGCAGAACGTCTATCACGGCCAAGATCTGATGGCGGTGTAGCACGATTGGTGGTCTCTGGGTTTGTTCTGCATTGCATCGGTGCGCGTAATTAGACTAGGTGGGATTCCAAGTTTATGGCGAAAAATGGGCATTGGGTACGGTACTAGAGCATGTATTTTCATGAAAGGCGCCAGCACGCTGTGCATAACAACGTGAGTGCAACTCCAACACCGTTTGTGATTCATGTGTGCATGACCAGGGCGCTTATACAGGACACTTGACATTTGCTTGAGTGAACATAAAAAAAAGTAAGTGGCTTTTTCTCACGCATCGGACGCACACATTCTCAAAGCGTGACGAGTGACACGGGCAAACATGCTGTCTGTCATGTACGACGATATCAAATGTGCATTACCTTCGTCAACTACACTCGGCCATGTTGGCACATTACAATGACAACTTTTCTTTAGTGTCACTCGTGTCCGTATTGCTCGTCTCGCCATAAACCTGTGATGTCTCCCGCAGCAGGAAATCCTCCTGCTCCCTCGTGCTTTTCTCCAGGTCCAAAAACAACCAGAGCCCCACTGTGCTGACGAGACTCAAAGCAAATAGAAAGTAAAAGGCGGCGCTATTGTTGGTCCCGCCTGGTGTAGCGTCGATGATGGCACTGCTGATCAGCGGGCCTATGAGACTGGATGCCTTGCCGATCATGTTGAAGACGGAGAAGAACAAGAACTCGTGCCCGCGAGGGGTGACGGAGCTGATCATGATCTGCGAGTAGCTGTACCAGGGACAGACGAAGAGACCGTAGAATGCCTGGTAGAGCCATACTTCCCAGACATTGTGGAAGCCGAAGCGCTGGGTCCAGTTGCCCACCATGCCCCATGCATCTAGCAGGACGATGAAGACCATGACGGCGTTGAACATGGCCTTTGCGCCCAGGTTGAACTTTTTCTGAATCATCCAGTACGCCCCGATGCCCACTGCCTGCGTGGCAATGCCGACGATGAGCAAGTACGTCAGCGTCAGGGTGTTGTAGCTGACGACCTCGTTTTGCAGCGTGGCAATCACGGTAACGGTGGTGTTGAGCGAGTCCCCGAGGAAGAAGTACCCAGCCAGGTAAATGAGGCTCTGCTTCAGCCTGCGCATCTGGGTGATGGCTTCGTAGAGCTGCCACAGGCCGGCGGTGACGACGTTCTTCCCGGGCGGGATCTGGAGTCCCGGCCGGGTCCTTTCGAGGACAAACCAGGCGAGCGAGAGCGCAAGCCAGCAGGCGGTTGCGAAAGCGATGAGCACCGATAACGCCCCGTTGTTCCCGGCCGTGCTGTCGTCGACCCTGATGCCAAACAGGATGCCTACCGCAATCGCAAGGATGACCATCTCGCCCACGGACTGGATCCAGAAGCCGACGTTGCTCAGCCTGCTGCGCTCCAGTTCGTCTCGTTGATCCAGTTCGCGACGGGTGATTTCACCGATCTCGTAGGCGGCCCTTGCGTCCTTCAGATACGGCGTGTTGCGAGCCAGCCCGGGGAAAGCCGCGGTCCAGTACGTCAACGTGAGCTGGTAGGAAATCAAGCCCACGATGTACAGCGCCACGCCAACCTTCCACTGCCCGGCCTCGTGGACGCCAATCCACCCGAAGCCAATGCCGTACGCAATCACAGACCAGATCAACAGGACCCATCGTCGCCCGGTGCCAAAGTCAGCATACGCACCGATGACCAGGAACAATGCCGCCTGGATGGCAAAGGATATGCCGTTGCACAAAAGGACGATGCTGTTGACGTCGCGCTCGCGGCCGGCGAAGTAGAGCAATTTCCCGTCGCCGGCTGCCTGGGCTAGGAGATTCTGAAAGGCCGTGGGACCAAAGTTGAAGAGAGCGAGGCCGTTGGCGCCGATGTAGTACATGTACCATGACCAGATCTCCCATTTGGTCGTGGTAGGAATCGCGCCTCCTTGCAAGGCCGGCATCACCACGCGGCGTGTCTGCTTGGTCGGCGGGGGCATGATGGACGCTTTCTCGTGCTCACTCGTTGCCATGGGCGAGATGCCAGACTTGGCAACGGGTGATTTGGTCGCATCGCGACCTGCTGCTGATGCCATCGCCCCCGTCCAGCAGTCGAGGCGTCCGGAGCTGATGTCATGAACTTTGTGACAAAGCACGGTGTGACGGCCATCAGAGGGGGAGGGGGTAAATCAACTTGGCAATTTCTCATCCCTCGTTTTGTACGACGCGGGCTTGCGTCTCCCTGCTCAATGACCTAATCACCAGACCTGCATAGGAGTTGAGATTGCGTAGACATACTGCGACAACCAGGTCGCGGAGATGCCGCGGTGATGCCTCATTGCATGCATGGTAGCTGCAGTGAACAAAAGTCCCTCTTTGTACATGCAAAAATTGCTGCAACTTCTATCATCGTGAGGTTCGCACGCGCATAAAAGTCCCGTTTACCCGTGCCGATCCCGATTGGCCCACTACCAATCTAGACCAGCTTCGTCATGTCAATTTGCAGCCTGATTGGTGAGACAGCCCAAAAGTGGGACGGCTGGATTGTTGACCCGGAGCCCGACTGGGGTCCACACCTACAGGTCTCTTTACCCAGCCGCCATGATATCGGAAGGAGGGCGTCGGTGCTTTTAGCTCTTTCACCACGTCTCTTTGGCTCTTTCTACTCTTTTCCTGTGTGGCTCGATGACCAACAGCCAGTTTGGCCGCACACGTAACACTTACATGTACGTGGCCTGAAGCTGGAGCGGCTGCTGCTGCTGCTGCTGCACCCATTCTATACTCTATCACCGATATGGATAGAATGGGCGTGAAGCTTGACAACCTTCTTATCCAAGGGGGTCAAAGTGTTCCTGTTATCAGGAATTGGAGGCATCCGTGATGCCTTTTCTTTAGTAGTCAAGAAGGCCTCTCTCGTTGTGGCGTATGTACGATCTCTGAGGAACTCTCCGATGTCAAGGCTGTGGTTGTTTGGCAATTGAGGGGGATTTAGTACGGTTCTCGGGTTCTGCGATAACAAAGGCATCCCCGAATAAGACCCTTAAGGATTTCATCAACAGGAACGAAGTCACTTTCCGCGTGGAAGGCTGGGTAAAGAGATCTATAGATTAATTACATTCCCTCCTTTAACAGCACACTCTCTATAACTAATTACAAGCAGCCTAACCTACTTACCTAGCTAATGATACTACTACTATTCTCCTCTACCATGTCAACTAGCCCGTTATTGTCGACCGTGCAGTTTTTGTGATTTGCCATCTTCATTCTGCATTCTATGCCGTTCTCAGCTGAACTTCTGGAACCGTTGGCAACCAATTAAAATGGCTGCATGTAAAGGGTACATGCCGCCAGAATAGAAGGTCCAGCAATTGTCTGAGCTATATCGCACCTCATAATTACAGGTACGATTTATAATCAACCTAGTGGCTCTTGAGACCTTGATAACTACTGCTTATAAGGCTTATAATGCATCGCAATGCTTAGGTGTTGGTGAAGTTGTTCAACCACATGTGCAGCCCGTTGTCGCTAGTACAAGATGAAACGCCACATGGATGCAGCGGGTAAGTGCGTCAGCTTACGCATCAAGCGAAAGCCAGAGCCAAAAAGTGGGGCGGGCACGGTTATCAAAGCCACTTCATCCACAAGATCCGACTACACTAACTACAACACTACAGCAGCCGGCGGCTTTTACTCCAATGCCCAGACTGCGTAATGTCCGCGGACAACACGTCTGTTGCTGAAATGGTTCACCCGCATCCTTCGGTGGCCGTTGCCATACGTCAAGCCAGAAGCCCACGTGCTGCTCGCAACGAACATTTCACCGAGAGCAGCATTCACCTCTACTGATCACCAGGGCACGGCGCGACCTGCTTCCACGTCTTTCACTCAGCGTAGGATGGATGACTGCCGCGAGCCTACTTCGGTCTTGACATACGATCTTGAGAATCGAGAACACCCGTGTGCCGAACTCAAGGGACAGTACCAGAAGGCAACGAGCATCGATGCTTGCGCAATCCCGGACGCATCTCCTCATTGCAGTTCGGTTCCGTCTTACGCTGATTGCGAGCTGACCTGCAGGGACCAGTAGGCTCATCTCAGAAGCGTCAGATCCAGACCCTGCGCTCATGTCAAATTGAGCCTAATTTGGCGGCATGGCCGTGAGATTGCAGATGCAGCCGTGCCTTCCGAGAGGACCCCGAACCAAAAGGCCCGACCCCTGCATGTATACCGTCTACGTCCGAACTCCCGACTCCCGACTCCCGACTCTGGACCTATCGAGTGCGAACCACCGAGCGAGCTTCCACTTCTGAGCTTCCTGAATCCATATCATGGTCGACCATCAGAATGGAACCCAGCTGAAAATGACTTGAGTTTCCATGCGTCACCTCTGATTCACACTCTGTAGTATGAACTCCTGGCTTGGTTCGCAGGTGCAGTCCCAGTAACCACTTGTCCGAGGGTGTTGGAAAGCAAGCACAAAATGTCCGCGGACACGGAGGCAAAACCACAATCTCATTTGCCGGAAGACACAAAACAGCAGCGAATCCGGAGGAAAAAGAAGCCATCCATTCAACCCCGTGGCCCCTCGGGGACGCACCTGCTATTATTAGTTTCCATGTCTCATCCTCGCTTGCTCGACGCCGCTGCCGTTAGGTATCGATGCTTGCAGGGAATTGCTTGCAAAAGAAAAAGCCATGACGGCCCTGGTATTCCGCCACGCGAGCAGAATCCTCTGACGTAAAAACCGTGGCCATCACCGTGGCTACCGTGATGGAAAGGGTCCCCCCAAAACCCGAAGAGGTCGGCGTCATTGTGTACAACCGTTCGGGTTTTATCCCCCGAGTGCAGGGGAAGCGCGAGGCGCCCACCCCGTTTCCCAATAGTACCGCACATTCCTACATGCATACGATGGCGCTGGGAACAACCCTGGTTTCAAGTCCGAACATTGAACAGGCATAGTATACTCCTCCCCCATCTCGAACGCCTAATCGCCGTGGTTTTTAAGTCCTTTCGCCCTCCCCCCCAGGGCTGAGTTTCTTCAAGAACGCTTCTTTTTCTTCTTGGCGCCTTCCTCCATTCTGATCCGCGAGACAACGATCATCCTACTCCAGGGGGTAGGTAGATCTAGGAAAGATTAAAAAGGTTCCGGATCCTGTATATCCTCGTGGAACGCCTCACTTGCTTATGAGAATGAATATCAGCTACGTGCGCAAATCCAACGTGGTAAATCGTTCACCATGGTTCTCACCCGCGTGTTCTCGGTGCTAGCGAACAAGCCGTACCGCACCAAACATCTCGACAACACGGAACCATTCCTCAACGCCAACGGCCACGTCGACTTTGCCGAGAATGATATTGAGAATCCCCAAAACTGGTCCATGGCCCGTCGCATATACGTCAGCTTCGTGGCCGTTTTGCTCGTCCTGAACGCGACGTTCGCATCCAGCAGCCCGAGCGGATGTATCCTCTCTATAATCGAGGACTTTGGCGTCTCTGAAGAGGCCGCCGCACTGGTCATCACCCTCTTCCTCCTGGGATACGTTGCCGGACCGCTCTTCTTCGCGCCCCTGAGCGAGCTGTACGGACGACGATGGGTCTTCTACATCACCTTCGCGGGGTACATGGCCTTCACCTTCCTCTGCGCATTCGCCCCCAACTTCGGCAGCCTCCTGGTGGGACGGTTCCTCTGCGGCACGCTCGTCTCCGCGCCTCTGAGCAATTCCCCCGGTGTGCTAGCCGACGTATGGAGTCCCCTGCAGCGAGCGCCTGCTATGGCTGTGTTTGCCATGTCGGTGTGGATCGGTCCCGCGATGGGCCCCGTCATCGCTGGCTTCATGCAGCTTAAAAAGGATTGGCATTGGGCCTTCTATGTGCTTCTCTGGTTGGGCGGAGCAACTTGCATCACCATGTTGACTCTCCCCGAGACGCACGGTCCGACCATCTTGATAAACAAGGCGAAGCGGATTCGCCAGGCTAGGATTCCCGGTTACGAGAATGTCAAGGCCCCTGCCGAGGCTCAAGATCGTTCCGTCAAGGGCGTCTTCAAGGTGGCGGTCACGCGTCCGTGGATTATCCTCTTTGATCCCATTTCATTCTGTTGCGCCATATACCTCGCGGTTGTGTACATGCTGCTGTATATGCTCTTTACCATCTACCCCATCGTCTTTCAGCAACGCCGAGGCTGGAACGCTGGTGTCGGCGAGCTACCGCTGCTGGGAACAATCATTGGCGCCATAGCAGCCGGTATTATTGTCCTGGAAGAAACGAGGAGGCGCAAGGGCAAGCTCGAGCGTGGTGAGATCAAGGCTGAGGACTCGGTGCCAGAGGATCGTCTTCCGCTCGCCATGTTCGGCGGCATCGGATTCGCGGCATCCATGTTTTGGTTTGCATGGTCTGCCGAGTACAAGTAAGTTTCATCCAAACAGACTTGACACATTCGGTTGCTTTTCTTCCCTCTTTCTGGGTGAAATCACTGCTCTTGCTCACATTGCAGATACTGATGGTCATCTTGTAGCTCTGTACACTGGATCGTTCCCACTATTGCTGGCGGCTTCCTCTCCGCCTTCATGCTTCTCATCTTTGTGGCATATTTAAACTACCTCATTGACGTCTACCTAATGTACGCCGCGTCTGCTATGGCAGCAAACACGATTGCTCGATCCGCCTGCGGCGCTGCAGCCCCTCTCTTCACTAGACAGATGTTCAAGGCTCTTGGCGTTGGTGGTGGTGGCAGTCTCATCGCCGGCATTGGTACTGTTTTTGCTATCGCACCCTTTGTCTTTTATAAATATGGTCGAGAAATCCGCATTCGCAGCAAATTTGCACCCACCCTAGACAAACCACAACGCCGGCTTGACGAAGAAGAGGCAAATCCTACATATGCAATCCAGGCTCCCTCGGAGCAAGTGAGTACCACAGAGGTTGATTCCATTCCTGGGGCGAGATCAGAAAAAACCGATGAGCGAGATCAGCCAAACACGGGTGTCCTGTCGACAAACAGTCACACAGACAACGGTGGCAAAGAAGAAAGACCATGAACAATTAGATGAGTGCCTCTGAGCCAATACTGCTTTACAACGCTCTACGACGACGATTGCGAGATGAATACGTGCGAAACTTGTACACGACGGATGATGGCTGCAACTGCTGAAGACGTCATAATGGATCATGGTTTTGAGCGGAGTAAAATACGATTATAATCTATTCTAGACTAAAAGATACGCCTAAGCATACAAGCTATGTTGAGAACGAAAAAAAATAAAATGACTCTAACCAAATTGCAACACCTGTGTGTTTCGCACGCAACGGCTCTATGCACGTTCTATCCTCGACTCGATAGGGGCATCGCTGTCCTTGTCAGACTTCTCGGAATCGTTTTCAGGGGTATTCCTTTGCTTGAGAACATTGGATCCGTCTCGGTTCTTTCTTGTGACATATCCAGGAGGCACCCACTTGGAGCTCGTCCAAGCTTTTAGGCCTGGTTGGCCATACATAAGATCAACGTTCTCCAAGCTCAGCATCCTAGATTCATACAGGAAGAACCAAACGAGGAGGGCAGCTGCCAGGTTTGTACCGACAAAGACGAATCCAAATGCATACGAGATACCCTTTGTAGCGAGAGGTGTAAGAAGTCCGATCAAGACTATCCAGACAGTCAGTAAATAAAAAAATTTTAATTCATGAGAAAATAGATGATCTAGTTGCTTCAGATGTAGCTTACAGTTTCCAAGCCAATTACCGGCAGTGGCAAGTGATGCCTGTTTAGATCGGGTACGCAAGGGAAAAGTTTCGCCAATGACAACCTAGGCCATGGGACCCCAAGTTGCCGCAAACGAAGCGATGAACATGCAGGCCGACACGATCATGACAATTCCTGATGTTTTTCTTCCTTTGGGTGGCGTTGCCGTGCCAATTGCGGCGAAAACTAGCAGCCAAGCGGCCTGCCACAAGGCACCAAGGAACAATGGCCATCGGCGTCCATACTTTTCTACTACATATAAGCCATAGAATGTCATGAGAACATTGACAGCTCCCAGGATGAGCTGCGTAAGAATGGGGTCTCCTATACCCGCCGACTCAAAGATGATAGCTCCGTAATAGAAGAAGTAGTTGACACCTGTCCATTGCTGCAAGAAGTGAACAGCAATTCCGAGCAACGTACGATACAGTACTTTGGGAACGTCGTGATTTGGTTTGAAGCACTCTAGCCAAGTGCCGGTGCCGACTTGACGTTCCTTATCCAATATTTCGCGCATCTCGCAGATGTCACCTTCGACAAGACTGTTGTGGAGGTCATTCTTCATACCACGGAGACGAGCCATGGACATTCGAGCAGCTTCCCAGTTGCCCTGGGCAGCGAGCCATCTCGGTGATTCTGGAACAGTAAGAATTCCGATGGCAAGAGGCAAAGAAAAGAAGATGCCAATACCGATGACGATTCTCCAGGAGGCACTGGACGTGTCCATGGTCCGGACGCCATAGTTTATAATGTTGGAGACCAAAATGCCAATGGTAATCATGAGCTGGTAAGACGCGACGACAGCGCCACGGATCTCGCGAGGTGATGATTCAGATTGAAACATAGGAACACCAACGGATAAGTTGCCAACTCCAAGACCAGCGATGAAACGGCCCATCATCATATGAACCCAACTGTTCATGGCCGTAATTTGGATGATATTACCAACGATGAAAACGACCACACCGAAGGACAGACTCTTGCGGCGACCCTACCAGTCCGCAGTACTAAATCAAAACGTCAAATGGATTACTCGCAGTGCCTCAGGATAGCAGAACATGGCATGCAACAAGTGGTTGCTCGTGGGCAATTTGTAGGGTTATTACTCACTATGCACCAGATACAGCCCCAATCAAACATCCGACACTCATGAGAGAGACAAGTAAGGACTTTGTGATCGGCACCCACTCATGTTCTCCTTCCAAATTTGTCTGTGAGAATCTGCGAACGAAGTCTTGAAACAAAAGCATGCCCGATATCTGGCCAGTATCGTATCCGAAGAGAAAGCCTCCGACAGAAGTCGTGGCGCCCAATATGAGGGCCTCTACACCACAGTCGGCGCCATTGACTTTGATAGATCTACTCGGGGAATTAACATTCGTGGTCGGGGGAACAAGAGACGATAATTGGGTGCTATGTAGCGTAGAGACAGGCTATGCTTACTTTCCCCCGAACATTATGACACTCTTACACACAGGTGTTGGATGACCTGGCAAGAGAATGAGGAAGTGATGAATTGAGGTTTTGACTAACTGGGTCCTACCCAGGCCGTCGAGACTGTGAAGAACTGAAAACTAACGCTATATCTGGAGCATTGGGGACAGGGAGGTTTATACAAGCACGGGTCTGGGGCGCCAGCACCGCCAAGACAAAGAGCGGAAGGGGTGTCAATGAATGAGGGGATATAACAGAATGCTGGACTAATCCATATAGCTAAGAGTCGAACAGGGGCATTGAATGAGATACACAGTAAATGAATATAGTACAATAAATGATGATGGGACTATGCGTGTGTTGGGGCTGTCGGGACTCAGACGCCAGCACACGTTGCTTTACGCAAAAGGTAGCGTGGACAGTTGGAGTACAAGGTTCAAGTTTCATCAGTCGACGTCGGGCGGAGGCGCGGATTACATACAACAAGTATTGTCTCGGCAGTCGCCATTTGAAGGGGAGTTGCAGATGGAAGGCACGATCGGCCGGCTGGCAGCTGTCAGGAGTGCAGACAACCATGATCGAAGTGCCCAAATACCAAACCAGCCGCAAAAGGCCTTGCGTCCTGTCTGTCCAGTTACTTTACTTGCAAGGATCGTACGTAGCACCTCGAAATTATTCGAATTCATCTTATACGGCCTGTAGTACGTACGTGTGAGAGTTAAAAATTAATACATAGCGCGTGGTTTACCACTCTCAACATGAATGAATGAATAACCTAGCCACAAACTCCCCAAACCGAAATCGTTCATCCCCGCAAAAAAAAAATTTTAAAATTGAAAAAAAAATTAAAAAGTGAACCTGCGGCCAATGTGGCTCGAACACATGACCTTCAGATAATTCTGAAAGAATGAAGTTTACTTCAGTCTGACGCTCTCCCAGCTGAGCTATGGCCGCAAGGTTACCATGTGGGCTGTTATTGCCATATATAGAGCCTACAGAACAGTTGTTCGTTTCTGTATCCCAGTAATCCACAAATGCGACAGCCAAGCAAGCAATAAATCACGGCAAGCGCGAGCTGTTCCCTCTCCTGAGCTTCTGGTAAGTTTTTATTGACTATCGCAAGGACTTTTTGCATTCTCCTTGATCGACCTGCCAATGATGCTCCCTGCTCGATATCAATCAGGTCTGTGTACGGGGGTATCAACCCAACTCAACACTTGGAACGCACCTCCACCGGGCAGGTTTTTGGAGTAATAGTGCCCCAGCTCCCTTAACACTCTAAGCCTGGTCAAGAATGCGGGTTAAGACGGCTGGGAGCGGCAATAGCCGGTTTTCGGCAACGTCAAACCTCCACCTCCAGTCCAGCACGCCGATGAGTTGACGTACAGCGATGTGAGGAACCGACGGCTTTCCAGCCCGGAACGCCTTTCCCTCAGCGCAACTTGTCTCGTGCAGGAGAAGTTGGCAAACGGAATCCTATGATACCGTGATTGAGCGACAAGAGGACAAAGGCATCGAACCTAGAGCGACCTGCATACCTGGCACGCCGTCCGTATCGTCTTCCATCCAAGATTGCGGGATGAGACTCATCACAAAATTGGGCTCTCTCGCCCAGACCAGAGGATTCGCTTCTACGGCCACGCGATTAGACAACTATGCTTTCGTAGGCCTAGGCCAAATGGTAAGTTGGGCCTCTGACGGTGACTACGATGCACGAGTCTGCGGTCTGGGTATTGTAAAACGGCGCTTTCTAGTTTCCGAGCCGGAGTCAGATGTGACGTGCACATTGCACCTTCAACGGGCCATCTGAGAATTCTTCTGGGCTGACGCCGGTGCAACAGGGCTACCAAATGGCCAAGAATCTCCAGTCGAAACTCAGAATCACCGACAAGCTGTCCATCTTCGACATCAACCCCGCGGCCATGACCAGCCTAGAGTCAGACACCAAGGCTGCGCCGAACGGAGCAAAAGTCGAGCTCGCGCCCAGCGCATGGGCAGCATCAAGCGACGCCGTGAGTGTCAAAATCTCCCTCACACACACATCTGCGCCGCGGCAGATTCCATGTTATACCCCAAGCAGAGGGTATTCCTTGGAAACAGTTGGACTAATGCGGTCGTAGAACACCGTCATCACAGTGCTGCCCGAGCCGCACCACGTCCAGAGCGTCTACAAGTCCATCCTGGCAGACACCCCGACGCCAAGGGACCGCATCTTCATCGACTGCTCGACCATCGACCCTTCCACATCCTGCGCCGTGGCGAGGACAGTCTCGGACGCCAGACAGGGCACATTCGTCGACGCCCCCATGTCCGGAGGCGTGGTGGGCGCCGCGGCCGGCACCCTGACGTTCATGCTCGGCGCGGCGACCGACGCTCTTCCTCGCGTGGAACCCACGCTGCTGCGCATGGGCACCAAGGTCCTCCACTGCGGCCCCCAGGGCGCCGGCCTGTCGGCCAAGCTGGCCAACAACTACCTCCTGGCGCTGAGCAACATTGCGACGGCCGAGGCCATGAATCTCGGCATGAGATGGGGCCTGGACCCGAAGACGCTCGCCGGCGTGATCAACGTCAGCACGGGCCGCTGCTGGCCCAGCGAGGTGAATAACCCTGTCAGGGGCGTGGTGGACAGCGCGCCCGCGGGGCGGGACTACAGCGGCGGGTTCGGCATCTCCTTGATGAAGAAGGACCTGCGGCTGGCTATGGTGGCGGCCCGGGAGGCGGGTGCCAAGATGGCGCTGGCGGATGCTGCATTTGGGGTGTATGAGGCGGCGGAGAAGCGGGATGAGTGCAAGGGCCGCGATTTCTCGGTTGTGTATAGATACCTTGGTGGTCAGGAGTGACTGAGTTGGCCAGGCGAGGATCAGCATGCAAGGAGCGAATCAACATAGATGTGACTGCACCTGCTTACGATTTCCCATCCAGCCAAATGCGAGCTGAGCGCGGCCAAATCAGATGCCAGTGCTAGACCATACTACGCCAGTCATATAAGGCAGCACAAAAGACACAGTCAAGTCACTAAAGATGGGTAAAAGAGTACCAGGGTCAACTTCGACAGTACCCGATGGCCTAGTGTGCATATGCTTCAACAGCTAGGAACTGCATGTATCTATCATCCATTTATGCTATGCCTCGCCATCATAACCGAACATGTCTCCCGTCCGAGTGCACGCTGCGCATCACAATTCACCCATGAGTCAAATGCTTCCTATTCTGCATCAACCCCTTATGAGGCCATCGTCCTCGCTACCATCATCTCCTTCCTCCTCCTCCTCCTCCTCCTCTTCGTCTTCCTCACTAGTCTCTTCCTCCCCGCTCTCATCAGTCTCTTCCTCCGTCTCCCCGCTATCATCGTCTCCCTCCTGAGTATCCTCCGCAAGCCAGTCATCCAGCGTCTTTGCCCCCACGCCCTCGCCCATCCCATTGGCCTTGGCCGGGAGCGGTCTCGAATTGGCAGCCTGATCTAGCTTGTCACCTGCCGGCGTTCCGCTCTTCTCGCCGCCGTATCTAGACGATATTACGCCGTCATCTTGATCGCGCAAACGAGGATCCGGCTCTTGAGATGGCTTGACCCAGTCGGGAAGCGACTCGTAGCCCCTGAGTCCGTGGATTCCGCCGCTCCCGCCAAGCACCAGTGTTGAAGAGCCAAGCAAGAACCCCTTTCTGGACTCAGACGGGCTCTGTGCTTGGGGAGCGGGTTTTGGCGCCAAGAGCATCAATGTCGCGAGCTGAGGCACATTGAGCAGGGACTTGTACATCCTGGCCCTGTCTCGCAATTCGTAAGACCTATCATATCGGACGAGGAGGAGAAGATAGTCCCATAGCCGGACGATAGGATGCGTGTTTGCCTCGTGGGTTGGGTCTTCCTCAGCCTCTGTAGTCTTTTGCGCCTCACTTGTCCTGTTCAGGTGGTGCAGATAGACCTTGGCTCCAAGGAGAAGAATCTGCCGCTTCGCAGCTTCAGACTCGCTGGCAAAATCTTTAAGCAGGATCCGCAAGACGTCTGGAGCAATATTGTCCTCGCCATTCATGCCTGAAAATTCTCCCACCAGCCAGATTATTGTTGCCCTGGCCTGGGGTTCCGAGGCTGAGTCGAGATTCCTGGCCAGGCGGATCACGGTGCCTGCATGTCCCTCAGCATCTTGTTGAATCAGGTGGCGAATCACCGTCAAAGACTCGGCAGCCAACGTGCCGTCCAAACTGGTAATTTGACTCAGGAGCAGCTTGAGACACCGAGGTGCTGTCTTGACATCAGATTGTGCACAACGCCCAATCGCCCTTACTGCCTCCCGTACAAGCGCCTTGTCAGATCCTTGCGAAAAGTGTTCCAGCTCCTTCAATATGAGACTCTTTACATGAATCGGACTATGCGGGAAAATGATGGTCAAAACTTCTAGCTTTAATTCCCAAACGGGCGCGGCGTCGGTAGCTCTAACGAAGAAATGGCTGGCGTATTTCACGAAATCGTATGGCCTCATGAGACAGACGGACACGATGTTGTACAGCGCCAGCTGTTGAATGTCTTGTGCGCCGCGTAGGAGCGCTATCAGCGGCCCAATAGCAAGCTTAACATACTCTGGCGTGCCAATATCAACGTAACATCTCGCCACAGCAACGACAACACCTGAATTCCGGCTCTGCAGCAAAGGCTTGATGCTGTTGAGCAACAAAAGCAGGTCGGCGCCGAGTGAGATTCTCTGTGATATCCCGGCACCCGCTGAATCGGCATAAAAATCATCGGCTTTACTGTCCGGCTGTGGAGGCTGGGAGGCCTGTTGTGTAGCTCTTGGAAAGCATCTTCTTGCGTAGTAGGTCATGAGTCTCAGCGTGGCCAGCTGACTCCATTCGTCCATATCCACAATCTTCCGCACCAGTCCTCGGTAGTGGCGGTGAATCAGGTCAATTCGATCGGGGCATATCTCCAGAAACGCCGCAACAGCAGCCCCAGCCACATAATACTGCTTATCGCCGAGCAAAGTCGAAAGGTAGTCGATAAGCTGTGGTGACTGGCTCGGATCGAGGCGGTAGCATTTCGGGATCGAGAGAGCTGCGGCCTTGCGCACATAGGGACTCATATCGACAACCCCTTTCTTGATAGCCAGCGACACGATCTGACTGATCACAGGGACCCGGATTCCCGACATAGTTTTGAGTGCCAGCGCTCGTACCTGCGGGTTAGGGTCCGAGAGTGACTTCTGAATGGTGTTGATTGATAGTAGGGCCAAATCGGGCTCTTGTTCGGCATGGTGGATGAGATAGATGTACACCAGCTTCTTGATCTCGAGGTTCGGAGAGGCTACATTCTTGACGACGGAAGAGAAGAACGGCAGGGTCTTTTGGTTGCGATACATCATCTACAGGTGTCCCCCGGTCAGCAAAATCACCTGTTGCCAGAGAAGTTCCGCCGCACGCACCGAAATGACGCGTCGCAGTCCTTCGAGAACCTCCCTCTCGTTCCTGCTGTCAAGGAGTTTCCGAATCTGGTTTCTGTCAAGCGGCCGGGAGCTTGAGCGAACGCCACGCGTAGCCTGAGCTGCATCGAGGGTAAGCTCTCTCGCTGAGAGACGGGAGGTTAGACCGGCACGCAGGAAGCGCATGGCTCGCGGGCGGAAAGAAAGCTTACCTGTCTCCATGAGACTCGAGATCCTCGCTATGGACTCCATGGCGGCACCTCAGGCCAAGCCGCTGGTGGTTTTGTGGTGCAGCAGCTTGAGGACTGACCTCGACTGTTTGACGACATCGGTCTCGGACGGGAATTAAACGTTCGACCTACCCACCCCACCCCACCCCACCACGCACGCATGCACATACTCAATGTAACTCCGTTATATCTCCGCCCATAATTGGACATCTCACCATTCGTACAACACGTATTAAGCAGCGCAAGTCCCACATACAACAGAAATATAACTATAATTTATAGTCCAACAGACACGGCAGCACCACAATAAGGCACGACCAAGCATCACATCATGACCACCGTCGGAGCACTCATCCGAACATATTCGCCATGAAGCTCGTACTCAATCCCACCTTCGATCCAGTCCGCCCTATGAAACGCCCTCATCACGACAGGACAACCTGAATCCCGTATACCAGCAGACCAGCGCACCAGCATGTATCCAAGCCCCCCCGACAGCGCCCAGCAATCCATCATCCTCCCACCATTGACCCCATCCGAACTCCTCTCGCACCTCACTTCCCACACCACATACCCGACAACCGCAATCATCAGCTGGCCAAAAGACCAGTTCCTCGCCGCTCTCGCCCAGGACATCGAGCAGCAACCACAGCTTCAAGACCAGGCATCAGATCCGTCGGTCCACCACCCTCTTCTGCATGCTTCGCTCTTCCAGACTGCCATAGCGCGACACCTCACCGTCGTCTTCACGCCGACAGTGGCCCATCTGCGCGCATACCTTGCCACAATGACCCTTTCCGAATCAAGAGTCGCTCCTCCGCCGGCACAAGAGCCACGCATCACACCTTCCCAGCTGATGGTCTACGGATTCGTTGAGCTCCACCGCGACGGCATAGACTGGTCTGCGCAGGGCCTCGGCTTCTCCGCGGCCGTATTTGTAGAGAGCGCATGGCGCAATGGCTTCCAGGCGGTTATTTTGGAGCCGAGAAGCACGCTGGATGGCAGTGAGGAACTCGAGCATTCTCTGGCCGAGAAGGTGCCTGTGCTGAGAGGCACACCTGTTAAGGATGACGGGTCATGGGGTGGGCCGGTCGTTGAGATAGGTCATGTACTAGGTAGCTGGTTCGAGGTTGATGCCAAGACGCGTTCGTGAATTTGTTCCCCAAATAATTCTCAGAACCTCAAGTAGGACTGCGCTCGAAATGACCTCGAAATACAAGACAAAAATACATCATGTCCCCAAACGCCACCCTTGGTATCGTTCATTCGTCGCCCTGCGCCGTCGTTGTCAAGCTGAGCTTAATAAGTGTAATTCGCTTCTCAACGATCTGTACAAACGATCCTATTGACTAATCGCCTGCTCCATCTCCGTGATATAAAGCTTGATATGCGATTCCATCTTGAGGTACTCATCATACGCGGCATGAACCTCGTTTTCAATATTCTCCTTCAAATCGAGCATCTACTATCTTGTCAGAAAAACCTTGCCAATAGCAGCAACGTAAAGCTCGATTTCTTGTAGGATTGGAGAGAACTTACCTTCTTCTCCGTCTGCTCGATTCTCACCCTCCGAATCTCCATCTCCTTGCCCATCTCCGTGTGCTCCTCGGTCTGCTTGCGGTGAATAGCCCGCAGCTCATGCATCTTGTCCTTGGCCTCCTGCGCCTTCTGATGACTCTGCTCCCGCAGCTTCTCCGTACGCTCCGTCCACTTGCTCAGTTGCCGTCTGAGCATCACCTCTGCTCGTTCCATCTCCCTCGCGTTGTTGCCTCTTTCCGACAGCGCATCACGCTGCTTAGCATTGCGCGTCAGCTCTTCCTCCTCCTTGGCCAGTTCAGCGGCAATCTCGTCCAGAATCTTGATGCACGAAGCTACATCGGTAGAGACCACTGCGAAGGAATCGGTCGACGTTTGAAGCGCGCGCGCCCTCCGGTCCAGCGCATCGATATGTGCTTTGTCGTTATTCAGTATCTCCCTCAACTCGGTGAGATTGTCTTGCAAAGCAGATGGGCTCTGAAGCATGTACGGCCGCAGTTTATTGCTCTCCTGCTTGAGTGTCATCTTCTCCTGTGTCTTCTGCTCAAGCACGCCCGCCAGCTCGCCTTTCCTCTGCTTAGCGTCCTCCAGGCGGACCGCGACTTTTTCTTGGTTCCGCCGCAGCTCGAGAAGTCTCTTCTTCAACTCCTCGTTTCGCATCGTCTTCTCGCGCACCTGCGCTTCCATCGCCTTGCGATTGCGCTTCATGTCCACGAGTCGGTTTTCGTTCTCCTGGTTCTCCGCGTACAGAGTCTCGATCCTGTTTTTGGTGGATTCCGACTTGTTGTAGTATTCGTCGATGACGGTGGTTTGCGACTCACGAAACCGAACAAAGTTGATGAGATAGCTGAAGACCTTGACCAACCTCTCATACGTCGGCTTGTATAGATCGTTGAATGTAAAGTCTGTGATGCCGCACTCGTAGAGTAGTCGGCGCAGTGAAACGAAGAATCCCATCAGATTACGCGTGTCTGCAGGAATCACGTCCAAGAACTCTCCGCACACATCTTCGGCGGCAGCGCGCATTGCGGGCTCGACTGTTTCTCGTGTCGCATTGAGGAGCAGCTCTGCGAACCACTCGAATATTTGCTGGACGTGGGCAGGATTGGGCTTCTGCAAGTCGGCAACGGTGAAATGAATGCCAATATCGGTGATGCACCCAACGATTTCGCGGTCCGGCAGGCGCATGAAAGCATCGGCCTCGTCCTCTTTCTTTCGTGACCGCGTTTGTTGGTTACTGGGTATGATGCTCATTCTGGTATTGTAGGCCATTGTGCTCGAGATTGCCGCTGTTCGGCGAGAAGATGGGCTGATTGAGCGAGTGTGTTGCTGTGAGACTTCTGTCACTGCATTACTTACGTACGCTGCGTCGTCGTGGTGGCGCCTGAGCAGCCCGGACGCGTTGCTGCGGAAACACAAATTGCACCCTGGCGTCATGGTGGCACGGTGGCACGTGATGCTCGTATGTTCAACTGTTCAATGAAACCGTCGCGTAATTTCATGTCGAATAAATATTCGAGGAACATCATTGCTCAGGAAAATCTAATTCAGCCCCTAGCGAAGGCTGCAATTAAATCATACTATTGATTAAACCCCATTTGCGGTCCTTTCGCTGCTCGGGCGAATCTGCGCCAGTTGTGTTCTTATGCCCCCATCTTGTCAACACACCTCATGTTCAGCTGTATTTCTAGGGCAATATGCTGCGACTTATACCGTCGGCTTACCATAAGTCCGATTTCCAACTTGTAGTCTATTGTGCACTGCCGTGGAAGCCTCCGCCAACCGAAGTCTAATCAGAAGAATCCCCAGGCACCATGCTTAAAATCTTCAGTTGAAATACATCATCTATACCCCACGACCTCACCGCAGTAGTATCATAGCCCCAAACCTCTCAGCCCTGTCCTAAGCAGCAAACCCCTTCAGCGCCTCCAGCAAAGCACGATGATGCGGCCCAACCATCTCATCCGCCTTCTTCCCATGTTGGAAGAAGAAAAAGGTAGGCATGGCGCGCACCCCCAACGCCTGCGTCACAGCAGGCAGCTCGTCGACATCAAACTTGATGAAATGGATCTTGTCCTTGAACGCCGGGTCCTCCGAATGCCTAGCAAGGTCGCAAAAGAGTCATTCAGCAGCCAAGCAACATGTCTTCCCCCAATTATGGGGAGGAAAACAAATTTTGCGACGAAACCTACTTTTCGAGAATCGGTGCAATCGCTTGGCATGGCCTGCACCACGTAGCAAAGCAATCTACGAGCACTCGATCATTTTCCGACACAGCCTTTTGAAACTCTTCAGCCCTGTGAGGATGAACAAGACCCAAGACGATGATGATTGTCAGCAAGAAATTACAAGTAGGAGGCGGACCCGTTGCGTGGGAATACGTACGTCTTGACGTGATGCACTATGCATCGGGCTGGCGACGCGTGGAATGCCCTGCGAGCCACGAGCGGTCGCATGGAGGCGGTGCAATAGGTCCAACTAGCTAGTGCTAGGGGTCCCAGAGCGCGAGACGATGGTGAATTCATTGCCGGCGATGATGCGCCAAGAAGAATTGCAGACTGTTCTTTGATGTGGCAGGGTGACAATGGCACCGGAGAGCAAAGGCTTGCCGGGCACGCTGAGACTGTTCTCATTGGTCGAGCCATCATAGACTAAAAATGACGACACATAATAGAGATAATGAGCAAGACGAGGTGAGTCCGATGATTTCTAACCTGGCCATCCCCCTGGTTGCGTTATCCCATCAGAGAGTCACCAGTGCACACCATTACTTCACATCGGCATCGGTTAAAAACAGGTTTTCATTCAGCTACTCCAAAGTCAGGCATCAGTTGCCGCTAATCCCGATGAACGCCTCAGGCTGAAGCGTGCAAGTTCTGGCATCCCAGAATGCAAATTCAAGTCGCCTTGGCGTCTATCATATGGCTACAAACATAAGAGCATGGCACTCTACAAAACAGCAAACTACAGTTTGCTAACCGCTGTTGACTCGCCTCCATGCAACGCTTTGTTGAAGTGAAAGAAGAAGAAAGAATTGAAAGAAGCAAACCAAGAGAAATGTCCTTGCGCCCCATGGCATCCCTGGTCACACACCATTGGGCCCCCGAATTGATTACAATATGGGATAAGACATCTCACGCCGGCTACCGAGAATCGTGACTTTCGGCACATAGTCCGAGCATAACTCGCAGCGACGAGTGATGATGAAGCTAGAAGCTATTATATCAGAGAGGTGAAATGCGGAAGTGAAAGATAAATGAAGGTCGTCGAGAAACAGTCCATGGGTATCTAGTATGAAGTGACTGATTGAGTTCTCAGAGTTCGAGAATAGCAAGCGCTGGTGAGGTTTGGACCATCTAATCCGTTGAGGTTCGGAAGCAAAAACAAAAGTAAAAGCGGTGTATCATCTGGCACATCTTGTAGTAGTAATAGTATCGATTATGTCAGGTCGACAGGTTCCCGTATGCCCCTTTTCAGGCTTTGTCTTTTTACAAATTTTTTTCAAATTTTTTTGGGGTGATTGCGTGGTGCAGGTACTATATATATATATATATATATATGTTTTTTTTTTTTTGATCGTTGGTATTGAGGGTCTCAATCGTAGTACATTGACGACCTTTGCTGGTTTCGTATTCAAAAGAAATTCGTCGACAGTGCTTGACGTATGTGTTTGGTTTTTTTTTTTGTTCTTTTCTTTTCTTTTTTTTTTTTTTTTTTTGCATCTCCTGCACCGGCACCGGATTTTCTTAAGGTAAATTTTTTTTTTTTGGTGGGCGTTTTCTCGGGGCCACTGAAGTTGCATATTCAACATAAGAAACGTTCGGGTGTATCCGAGCATCGGGGAAACCTGTCAACCTCGTTCGATAACGGCCAGCTCAAAGCTTATGATTGACCACTCGTTCTCCTTGTCTGACTTGCATCTACTGCTTACATCGAGCTAGATGGTGTCGACATACGTGTATGTTCCTCATCCTCAGAGTCGATGTTTAGCAAGCCTTGACAGCTGCGCATCGTTTCCCTGTCATGGTGATGGTACTGGATAACCTCTGGCCTCGCGCCAACGCGGCCCCATTTGACGTTGTCGTGTGCGACTGACTCTTCTCCGTCACTACTCAGGCGGTTCTCGACCGACGACAGACCAGCGGCCATAGCGCTGGAGTTCCGGTCAAGCGTGAACTGCGATAGATACTCGTCGTCCATAGTTTCATGATATTCTTGTGTAGAATTGGGTGGGGAGTGTGAAGGATGAACTCTGTCGCGACGATTGGCTCTTGCCAAACTGTCATGTTTGGCAGCTTGCAAGCTACTCATTCGTCCCGAGAGCCAAGAGCCTTCAGAATCGATCGACGCTAGTGACATAGACAAATGAGGCTCGTGATTTGTAATGGCTTTAGGTCTCTCCAGCGCTGTTGGGGAATCATCTCCCATAGGAGGTGTCGGCCTGGACCCTACATCCGGAGACTTCTCGGCGAGTACGGCAAGAGAAGGCTCGGCCTCGGGAGATTGTACTCTCGAGTCGGGTGGCGAGAGGGGAAATTCAGGGAGATCTTCTCGAAATCTCGATTTAGTTCGTTTCGGAATTACTGATGCAGGCTTGCTGGCCAAATTATATGATTGGCTGGACGTATCGTCACCTTGCAAACGTGCGAATGCCTCTGCCTGCGCACTATTGTGCGGGTTCGCTCCAGCTTGCCACATCTCTTCCCGTGAGGTATTGGAAAAAGAAGACGGACCAGAGTATCTCTTGTTCTTACTTCCCCATTTGAGTAAAGAGGTGAATGACAGACGGTTGGAAATCTTGTTACTGCCCTCAGAGTTTTTGCGACCATATTCCTCCTCGATCAGACGTTCTTTGTCAGACCCCAAAGTCGATTTGGAATGTGACTTTTTAGAATGCAGGACACCAGTAAGTCTAAAAGCTTCGGGCAAAGCAGAGACTGTCTCGTCAACCTCTAAGCGTCCGATTTTGAATCGCTGAGTTCGTTTCTCGTGCGGGGCATAATCATCATCCTTTGGTGACGTCTCTGGGCGATGGAAAGATGCTAAGGGTTCCGTACGCCGCACCTCATCAGATTCTGTCGATGCACCAGGCATTGAGCTCGCATCTCGCCTCTTCGATGACGTGACAACGGTCGATGCAGGTTCAATACCTAGGCCAACCAATTCTCGTCCTAGGACGCCTCGTTCTAAGTTCTCAGGAGCTGGTGAGCCAGACTTCTTGGCCTCAAGATCCTCCCTTCGATTCCGCTCTGCTCTCCGAGCCAGTCTCCTCTCCAACCTTTCTTGCTCTTGCATTTTTTTCCTCTCTCTTCGGCGATGATCTCTTTCCATCAACTCCCTCAAGTCTTTTGCATCAAGGTCGTCAGCGAGGTCGTTGATTCGTTTCCGTGAGTCGAACAAATCCTCTTCGATTGGCTCTCGATCGCCAAGTGGTTTTCTGTGCTGGTCAGGTGTCGCTGAGATGGCCGTGCGTGATGGTGCCCACCTGTTGCTGGGGGCATATATCAGTGTTGGACGCGGTGCTAATGAGTCGAGCGCCGAAAGCTTATAGGCGATAGAATCCGAATCAACTGACATTGCTGACCGCACAGAGTCAGGATATGGCAGGGAAATCTGAGATGGCGGCTCATGATGATGCTCAAGATCTCCTGTCTTGGCTCGCTTGGTACTCTGTTTTGAAACAGCGTGTCCATATGAATCCGCGACCGACCTCGAGGGCATATAGGCACTCATAGCTTTGATCTCTGCCTCCCGGTCATGATCTTCTCGCCTTCTTTTACTGCTTTTCCTTCGCGTCGGGTGAAGGGTCGGCGTGCGTTCCCATTCTGTCGTGATGCCTGGCGCCGTTTTGTGCCCTCGGCCCTTTCGATTGTCCCGTGCAGTGTTGCGACGTGTTCGTTCAATTCGGATCGTATCATGACGTCCGGGAGAAAAGCTGAGGCTTCTCTGGCGTCGTTGTAGCTTTGCTGGTTCAGTTCTAGCTTTCTTGGATGTACTACGAGCCAAGCCGCCGTCTATTTGGTTATGGAGCGGAGCAACCTCATTGTCAGAAAGTGTCGCACCACTCCTAGAGCGTTTACGACCGCTCTTCCGCCGAAATGGCCAAAGGGCCATGGTGTCGCACTGTGATCTTCAAGACGTCTCTATAGGTGCGTCGCGCGCTAGTTAGAGACCTCGTATCTTGATATTGTCGTACTTCTGAAGGGATCCGGTTAAGTAGACGAGTAGCATTGTGCTGATATTAGTTCTGTCTCGACCCAGGGATCATCAAGCACCATAAGAGCTGTACTAGGCCACCCTGTGTGTGTGTGTGTGTGTGTGTGTGTGTGTGTGTCAGTTACTGGACAAATTACAGGCTCTTGAGACGTGATGTGTGCTCGGCCGTAGACGCGGAAAAGTCGGTCGAGGGTGTTGGCTCAGCAAGTAGCGCGAACTCCAATGTCATGCGCACGACGGCAGCAAAAAAACGGTGCAAGACACAAGAGGAGATATCAGGGAGGCGCAGGCGTCGCGCGTCAGATGATGGCAAGAGAGCGTGCCTCAGCAATTAGTCTGGTATGCAGAATGGAGATGAACTGGCACTGCGAGACTTTGTGTGGGCGCGATGTGCTGCCGCGTCCCGCAACGTAGTAACTAGTGGTGCGTGGAGATGGTATGGTGTCTGTCGGTCAGGATGAAAGGAATGCATGCAGCCCAATGGGGGGAACCTGCGAGAGTCGTATGCACGGGCACCGTCGATGAAAAGTGACTTGGATTGCTGGGCAAAGCGAAGCCAGTCGATATGTCAGTGGGCCAGAACTGGGAACTGGATGATTCGAGATGTGAGTTGGGGGTGGAACAGTCATGAGAACTGGCGGCTACATATTGTTATTAGGTCAACTGGTCTGGGTCTGGGTCTGGGTCTGGGTCTGGGTCTGGGTCTGGGTCTGGTAGGTAGGGAAGCGGCATGCACATAAGTTTCAGGCGAATGGGGTGAGGTCTGGTCTGGTAGAAGCCGGGGGAGGCGCGAGGACAGACATGGGAGCGGGAATGCTATAAAAATTGTGGCCATTCCGCCACTTTGCCGCCGAACGAGCGTGCCAGTCAGTCAGTCATTCATTCATTAGGCGACGGCCAAAGAAAGGGCTCAAGGGCAGAACCCAGCACGAGCACTCGAGGCCTGCCTGCCTACCTGCCTGTCCGTCTGCCGCCTACAAGATTGGGCTGTGCTGCTTTGCTTGTTGGTATCAGACCACTGACATCGGCCGGCCCACACCGCCATCAGTGGCCTAGCTGGCTGGCTGGCTGGCTGGCTGGCTGGCTGGCCGGCTGGGGCAGAAGTACTCTCGATATTGTGTACTCCGTACCTACCTACCCACCTACCTACCTACCTACCTACCTACCTACCTACCTACCTAGGTAGTTAGTGGAAGAGCCGATGCGGAGATCATTCGATACGATGTGATGTACGGCGTAACTAGTTACTGGTGTACTTCAGTCAGGTTCTAAAAGTCCAGGTCCGCTTTGGGCCACGCAGCGGCCTCAACCACTCACAAGGTCGATAAGAGCAATAATGAGATTTCCCGATCGATGCAAAGTCCATTTTGAGCACTCTCGTCAACTCGGAACAAATGCAACAACTTCTCCCCAGATCCCTCCACAGGCATTCACTGTAAAACTTTGGCGATTATTGGTTGGGACGCAACCACACAATAGGCGGGCGGAGCACATCTGGGTAACAAAGCCAGCAGCGTAGCATGAGCGGACGCAAGCCGGCGCGATTGTTCAATAACGCCACGAGGTTATCTATAGGTACCAGACCTGTCCAAGGCGTGCGCTTTGGTTATGGCAGTGGGCCTGTGGCTGGCTGGCTACCAGTAGTCGTCAAGGTATCAATGTGTCGTCACAAGGAACCAGACGAACAATGAGTAAAGTCGACAGACGTGCCGGCCCGATGCAAACTGTTCTGGTGTCCTACAACTAACTACCTAGGTACCTACGCGCGCCAAACTCGTTCCTGGTAACTAGTTAGTTACAAGACAGACCAAACACTGATCTACAGACTCGCCGCAGTACCTTGACATGGCCCGCGGTAATTATTTTGGGCTGTCTTGTGATCGATCCATCGATGACGAACCAAAAAAAATAAAATAAAATAAAAATTAGCTCCAGGATCCGGGTTGGCGCGCGATGGTACATAAACAGGGTATAAGGTACCTATCAGGTAGGTACGACCTGACTTTGACTGATAGCCCCCGGGCCTGGGTGCCCGCCATGCCAAATACTGATGGCATGGCGCGTGGCCTTTCCCACTTGGGCGCTTTGACGCTCCAACGTGTAATACAGGTAGGTACCGTCTACGGTGTACGCACCAGTGCTTAGGTACCTTAATGTTGCTTTTTACGGGAGCGTGTCATGGAGCCCCTGCAGCTAATTAGCGGGATCGGACTCGGAGATGACAGGGGTTGATGAAGCCGACCGCTCTGTCACGCTCCGTCACGCTCTGTCAGTTTTTGTTTCTCGGAGCCACATTTGCTTTTCGTGAACCTGCCGCGTCTCTAGAAATTGCATTGCCACATTGCCCCTAGTCTCGTTCCCTCAAGAACTTACCATGGGAGAATGACTAGCTAAGAGCATCGACCAGGCCTGGGGGCCGCGCTAGCAACGCATGAACCATGAACGCAGCAATCTCAACTCAAGCCTTCAATAGTTATTATCATTATCAGCAGGTCGTGTTGTCTTATACACAAAGAACACCTGGACACGCAAAGTAAGTATCTCACCACATATTTGATTCGAGTACGGAGTAACTACAGGGTGGTATTAACTATCCGGTATCCAAACGCGGTAGTTCTCGCCTGAGCTTCCTCCTGCATGCTCTTTAAATTTGCGGAGTGCTTCCCAGCCGGGTTTGTTCTCTGCAGGTCCTGTCTGCGTCCAATATCACACACCTTGTCGTATCAACAGTACCAAGGTAGGATCGAATGGCGTTTGCCCCTGGACACTCAATCATGTACAGTGTGATCAGGTCTCGCTGCTTTCCACAAAACGGATCCATGCGTGAGCGCCGTGATGTGCACCGCATGACATTCATTAACCGAGATACATACTCCGTACGGCGTACACAGGCAATCTTTCTCACGTCGATGGTACGAGTCATCGACAACCGCACAGTGAGAGAGGCCAGCGCATGCTCTACAGGGTCAGAGAAGAGAGCCCGCGCAGAACACTCAGCCGACGGCAGAAGTACCGAGGGCCCATGCTAGTACAGAACATTTGCGGTATGTCATTCATAATATAATTGGAAAGTGCTGTTTCCCTCTTCGTCCAGGACTGTACCGTTATCTGTAAGTAGGGATTTAAGAAAGGCAAAATAAGACGATTGCCTCTCAGTTGTCGCCCGGTTCATGCCCAGTTCATTAGCGCCAACGAGAGCGAATCAAGCGATGGACCAACTTTTTTTTTTTTTTTGTTTTTTTTTCTCTCTCTCTCTCTCTCTTTCGGAAACAGGACACCACCAGCTTCATTTAGACCGTCATGGCGGATTTTCTTATTTGGCCATCATTTACACCTGCAGCCAGCCTAGCCAATGGCTGCTGCTGCTGCATGCCGTGTTCTGCAGGCACGACGGCTAAGAAGGAGACGACAGGCCCAATGATGGTCTCAGACACCCTGATGAGGCCAGCTAATAGATCTGGTATCGCCTCTTATTTGACCTGAAGGGGAAACCAAAACCTCTTCGCCACCTCTTATTGTTCGCTGTAAATTTGAGCTCCCCGTACGGAGTACGAGCAAGGGCACAGCAACCTGGCCAATCAGGTCCGCACCGCTGTTTCTCTTGCTCGCGGCCCTTGCAGCTGCAGGGTTGTCCAAGTCCCCTTTTGCGTAACTCCTCCCCAGGCAGGCTTTGTGTTTGTGTAGCGCTAGCTCTGTGTCTCTGTGTGCATCTGGCAGATGTTGTCATCCTATTTCATTTGTGCCGATTTGATTGCGGTCGGTAAGGCGGTCGGTAAGGCGGGCGGGCGGGCGGCCGGTGCATACTAGGCCAATCATTCTAGACAGATTAAGGCATTATATTATAATAAACGTAGCCAATACGGACGGAGTATTCCGTACTCCGTACTCCGTACTCCGTACTGCACTTGGAATTTACTTGGGAGCTTTCGTCGAGAATTAGAGGCGGCTCATGGCTAGGCAACCAACCCCGGCTCACACAACCGGGCGCCGCCGTGTTTCTCCGTGTCTCAATTTTTCCTCGCGACATACATCAAATAGTCAGTTAACTAGTTAGAGGCAATCTTCTTTAAATTCAGCTGTTTGGGATTGGACAACGCTTCTCAGATTGATTCTACTTTCTTTGGTTTCAGTTTCAGGGCAGCGTTTACGGAATAGAGTCGCACAACACGGGCGTGGGGTCCAAAACCGCTCCCTCTTCGCCCTCTGCGGCGGTTATCGACAAGTCAAGTTCCATCCAAACCTCAGTTGAGCTGTAGACTTTCACATCTGTGAGGGCTGCAGGACCACTTACACACCTGCAGACATTAACTACCTAGTTACCTTCCACTAGAGTTCCATTGTTCCGCTGCTTCATCCTACTGCAATGCCACGTGGCTTTCCAAGTACCTCGCTGAGTTGGGCATCTAAGAATTATACCTGGGTAGCTATTGCCGAAACCGTTACCTCCTTTCTATATTTGGCTGTTGAATCTTTTGGTAGTGTTCTTGCAGTATCTTTATTTGTTTCAGGCACTGGAAACGACTACGACACACGAGCCTAGATAGCAGGATTTCAATACATATTAACATCTAGGCATGTCGAAGCTTTTTTACTGGAAAGTTGAAATATATTCCATTATGCAAAACCTGCGCACCATCAGTCACGTAGTCCACCAGAAGTCATTCCTTCTAGATTGCTAAAGGCTGTATTCACATGAGCCTGGAACTTCATGGGGTTGACGACTCTAGACCCCACCACCACTACGAATGCGGGGATTTGAGCCGACACCGGGAAAATTCTGTTCGCCTTGGACATGTGAGTTTCTTCAAAGAGAACCTACACGTACGGAATCTTGAGGCCTTCTTCATCGTCGATTGTTTAGCGACGATAACGAGGGATCACCATGTCCAACGTCATCGTGGTGGCGGGGTAAGATCAAACGAACGGATTCAAGGGTCCCGCAAGCTCGGGCTGACGTAGTAGCAGTGCGGGCGTCAGTGGCCTCACGTCAGCCTTGCTACTTTCGAAGAGCAAGGCGAATTCCGTGACGGTCATTGCGAAGCATATGCCCGGCGATTACGACATTGAATATGCGTCGCCGTGGGCTGGGGCCAATTTCTTGCCGTGAGTAACTATCAAGGCTATCAAAATCGGGCAATGTGATGCCCATCTTTTCTGCGCCCTTGATGGGCATCATTCAGGTCACAAAGGTAAGCAGCTGACTCGACAAACCTGTAGCATGTCCATGGAGGAGGACAGCAGATGGGAGAGACGGACATGGCCAGAGTTGAAGCGACTTACTGAGGAGGTCCCCGAGGCGGGTATTCACTTTCAGAGTAAGTCGGAATTCTTACACGTCTGGTTCCGGAAGACCATAAGCAACAGGCGGCGTTCCAGATCGTGCTGACCTTTGCGCAGCCTCGCGCTTGTTCAGGCGAGAAAAGGATATGCAAGGTCCATCTTGTCCCATGGACCTCATGTTCCAGCGTGACCCATGGTTCCGGCATGTCATGCCAGACTACAGAGAACTAGACGCAACTGAGATTCCACCAGGCCACGACTCTGGCTGTGAATTCAAGAGTGTCTGCATCAACACAGCCATGTACCTCCAGTGGCTCGTGGGACAATGTCTTCGCAACGGAGTCGTCTTCAAACGAGCCGTCTTGACGCATATCAAGGATGCCAAAAAGAAGAGTCACACAGGGAAAGAAGCGTCCATTCTCATCAATGCAACCGGTCTTGGGTCCCTTAAGCTCGGCGGCGTACAAGACGAGTCCCTGGCTCCTTCACGCGGTCAAATCGTCCTCGTGCGCAACGAGATCCATCCCATGTTCGCCACGTCTGGAACCGAAGACGGTAAAACAGAGTTGGTCTACGCCATGCAACGTCCCGCCGGGGGTGGTACCGTTTTGGGAGGGACATACGACATTGGCAACTGGGAGTCTGTGCCGGATCCGAACATTGCGGTGCGCATCATGCGACGGATCGTGGATGTATGCCCCGAGATTGCGGGCGGCAAGGGCATTGAAGGGCTGAGCGTCGTGAGGCACGCTGCCGGGTTGAGGCCGTACAGGAAATCTGGTGTTAGGGTAGAGAAGGAGAAGCTGGACGATGGGACGTGGGTTGTGCATAATTACGGACATGCCGGCTGGGGGTATCAGGGCTCGTATGGGTGCGCAGAAGGTGTCGTTGAGCTGGTGAATGCGATACGGAGGGACAATGGCGAGACGTTGACGGATGAGCCAAAGCTGTTTTCTTGGGAGTAGCGTAGCGTGGCGACGATGCGGGTTGGAGAGACTGGAACGGACAGCTGCATGTAGTTTAAGTAAGCGTTGAGCATACCGACGAAGAAGAACGATACACCGACAATCCTGGAAAACGAAGGAGGAATTCAAATTTTTTTTTTTTTTTTTTTCCTCGGAGTTTTGCACTCAGTATTGAAGCTCAGACATGTGTGATGTTGAATGCAGGCAATCAAATCAGACAGGATTAAAGAAGCCTGTTTGATCGACGTTTCCATATCCAACTCTGCCCTGCCAATCACACGCCCCTGTCCACCAAGCTCCCTGACAGCTCCCTGACGGCTCCCTGACAGCTCCCCCCCCAATCTAAAATGCCACGCGATCTGAAGAGTACAAACAGCGCCGCGCAACGTGCTCTACCCCATTCCAACTCGTCACGACCCCCTCTCCTCCTCCCTCTTTCCCTTCCTGGCGCAGCAACACTATGGCGCCGCCAGACGAGCCTCTGCACAAGCAAGTGTGGCGTTTTGCACTCGACGTCGCGTCCGGGCGTCATGCGCTCTCCAAACTCATCCCCCTCGCCCTATGGCTTGGCGACGCAGTGCTATGCGCCTTGATTGTCTGGAAAATCCCATGTGAGTGCGAATTACGCAGGGCCTGTTGGCCCTCCCCCTTCACCCACCCATGGGACTATCCATCCAGTGGTGAAAAGGAAGACACGGGAAAGAACTGCTTACCGGGGTTGTGCTTTGCAGATACCGAAATCGACTGGGTAGCCTACATGGAACAGATTTCGCAATTCGTCTCGGGCGAACGTGACTATACCAAGATGGAGGGTGGTACGGGACCGCTAGTCTACCCGGCCGCTCACGTCTATACATACACTGGACTATACTACCTTACGGATCATGGGAAGAATATCCTGCTCGCGCAGCAGCTGTTTGCGGTGTTGTACATGGCTACGCTGGCAGTGGTTATGCTGTGCTATTGGAATGCCAAGGTCGGTCGACTGTCTTCCTACTCCCAATCCGCGTGTCGTCACCCAGTGTGCTATCGATCAATGCTAATGAGTTTATCGACCATCAGGTCCCGCCTTACATCTTCCCGCTGTTAATTCTATCGAAACGTTTGCACAGCGTGTTTGTTCTCCGGTGCTTCAACGATTGCTTCGCCACCTTCTTCTTCTGGTTTGCCATATGGTGTTTCCAGAATCGACAGTGGACACTTGGAAGCATAGCGTATAGCTGGGGATTGGGTATCAAGATGTCGCTGCTGATCTCGCTTCCAGCCGTAGCGGTTGTGCTTTTCCTAGGCAGAGGGTTTGGCGGCAGCCTGCGACTAGCTTCTTTAATGGGGCAGATGCAAATTGCCATGGCTATTCCATTCCTATCTACCAACTGGAAGGGCTATCTGGCCAGAGCATTCGAGCTTTCTCGACAATTCAAGTTTGAGTGGACTGTGAATTGGCGCATGCTAGGAGAAGAAGTATTCCTCAGCAAACAATTTGCGCTGACACTGCTGACTCTCCATGCATTGGTGCTTTTGATCTTCGTTATCGCGCGGTGGCTCCAGCCTGCAAATCGCTCACTGCCGTCTCTGATTGCCCCTATGCTCCGCGGCAAATCACCGTTCAGTAAAGCCGAGGAGGTCCGTGTCTCCAACAGCGTTACCCCCGAGTATGTTATGACAACGATGCTGTCTGCGAATGTCATTGGCCTCCTTTTTGCCAGATCACTCCATTACCAATTCTATGCCTATCTCGCTTGGGCAACGCCATATCTGCTCTGGAAGGCCTGGCCAAGTGTTCCCGCCAACTACCTGCTGTGGGGAATCCAAGAGGCAGCATGGAATACCTTCCCCAGCACAGATATTAGCTCGACAGCTGCAGTAAACGTACTGCTTATAACGGTGGTACTGGTATATTTGGGCACTCTTAAGCCAACCAAGGCGGGAGACGGCGAAGAAGCAAAGGAGACGAAGAAGAGTAGGTGATTCGTAGATGATAAATGATATGACGCATTTGCTTGGTACCGAATAAAAAAGGCGTTACGACTTCAATCTTCCTCCGAGTCACTCGGAGGCATTTTTCCAACATTGGATTCGTCCTCGTCACTAAAGTCGAATGTATTTTTGGCAAACTCCTTGGGCCTAGACGTGGCATATGTCAGCACTAGAGCAAAGGCACCGAGGAAGCATAGTCGACGGCGACCATCTCCCAACATACCAATACGGCTGCTTGCGCCAAAGTTTCTCGTCCCGAACCACATTCACGATTTCACCGTCGGCACGACTGTCGTTGGATCCTTTTTCGTAGCGCTCGGCAAGCACGAAGCCGCGTTTCTTGATCCATATTGTATTGCGGAAGCGCTGCGCTAGCTCCAGGACAAGGAGCTCCTTATTGGGCAGCTCGCAAGTGTAGAGATTATTGCCTTTGGGTCTGACGACGCGCGCTAGTGACTGGTTGGGCGCGAGGGCGTCGGGCGGCGTGAGTGTTTCCTCGGCCGCGGCGAGGACGCTGCGTTTAGGTCTTCCCATGTTGGTGAATTGTGAGGCTCAAGTGTCGTCGCAGTTTTGGTGCGTAGTCAATAAGAGATGGTGGGCTGCGTGCGGATCAATGTGGCGGTTGCTGAGCGGTCAACGGTTAAACGGGTCCACTCACTGGGGAACGGCTGTTCGACGGTCGGGAATATGAATTGCAATAAGGAGCTCCCGCTGACTGGAATTTGTGTACGAAATGAAGTTAGTTTATTTATTTATTTTTATTTATTGAATGGCTGGGCATTTCCGCAGGTTTGGCCATTTTTGTTGGCTAGGACACAAAGGGCGGGTATCATTACTTCCGCGACAGGGCGAGGCTTTATAGACATGGTCCCTTGATAAATATAGAGAAACTGCGGCATTATACCAGGTCCCTGTAGCGCTTGGTTCTGCCGAAGCATGAAGGGTTGTGTTTTGGGAAGAAGAATCGAACAGTAATCCCAACGGCCTGACGGATGACATGTACTTGAGCGACACCTCTGAAGGATGCATGTTCAAATTCGGCTGGATATCTTCCAATTCCTCCATAAACTTGTACAGTTCACTCAAGTATCCTAATCACGCCTCACCATACGAGGCTGTTTGGCTAGACTAGATCAAGCTCTTCTGTGGTGGCCAGCTCTCAGATAAAGCTGCGCATTCGCTTGGTTGCACTTCAAATAAAATATGTTCACTAAAGCTGCCGACTTCCGAATCTGACAAGGCTCTGATGCAGCCGCACTTGCAGTCATGGATTCCGGCACCTACCTGCTGCTATTTTGACCCCTTTTTTTCAGTCCAATGTTGCTGAGCATTCCACATCAGATGCGTCCTTTGGCAGCATCCTTCAAGGTAAGCTTTCCAGCAGCAATATCCTTGACTGTTTGAGTAATGCTTGTCCAGTCTCTGAAGGTGACAAAGGGGACTTTCTCGTTTTCGCAGTAGGTGACCAGATCTGAGACCAAGGCATTAGCAACTGGAACTTTTTTTTTTTTTTGGCTTCCACTCCGCAGCCACCTACCCTTTTCAGCCTTCGCAAATAACAAATCAGTCTCCTTGGCAGCTGAGAGGTCGGATACTCCGTCACCAGCATAAAACATGACGGGTCGGTTAGGTAATACGGAATACTTTCGGATCTCAATTGACTTGTCGTGGCCGTGGATGCTGAATTTGCCGGTATTTAGATTCTCAATCGCTTCCCCAATCGAGTACGAGGGGAATCACAAAGCCTACCTGTCATCATGGAACTCGATTCGCCAGCCACCCCTATCGTTAATGCTCTTGCCTTCACGAGGTCGTACGTCGTTACTCACGATCTGGATATCCCAGCCGGGACCCAACAGATTGTCCAGCAAGGCTCGAATTACCGGCGTCATGCCACCGCTGAGAATAACAATCGGAACATTGTTCTCTCGCGACCAGTCGTAGAACTCCTTGAAGCCGGGGTCGAGCTTGATGTTCTGCAGCAGGATGTCGATGCACTCATTGTACGGCGTGGTGATGCTGTCCATCATCTCCTGGAATGAATCGCGAAAATGCATTTTGCCGAAGAGAACATCCTTGTTGCCCTGGCGGCGTTTCTCAACTCCGAAGCCGAGGTTGTCAGTCATAAAATCATTCGAGTCGGCAGTAGTAACTGTGCCGTCGAAGTCAGTGAAGAAGATGAATTTGGGATTGGTGGCGAGCGCCGGAGTGTCGGTGCGGACTGCGCCCATCTTGGTTGAAAGAAAGCCGGTCTCGTAATTTGCAAATAAATGTGGTAGGACAAGGCTCGCAATGACTGTGTTGGTCGTACTTCCTCCCTGGGCTGCGATTCCGGGGCACAGAAAACCGCTCTCTGGGCAGAGAAACGATGGAGGGGCAACGAGGGGCAACGAGGGGCAGAATTTGAAGAATAGGAAGACCGTGGAAGAGAGACAAATCAAGTGGAATCTGAGTCCCAAGATGTCAGTGATTAAGGGGTATTGTGTCCAATTCAACTGTAGCCAGGCCCAGTAGATTTTTGAAACAACAGAATCCCAACTCAGCAGACCGAAATTTCCTCACTTCAAATTGCGACTTTACGACTGGCCGTGACGCCAATTGAGGCGGCCGCCGGAGCGTCGTCATGGAGGGTGGGGCTGGCGATGCTGGCAGCGGCCAAGCACAGGGCGGATTCCGCATGCCCCACTGGCCGGTGCCCCTGCAGCAGCCGGCCGCCGAGCGTCGGCCCTGTCGGCCTGTGCTTTGCCTTCCTGAAGGCGGTCAGAGGTGTTGTGGCTGGAGCTTGTAGTGTGGAGGGCCGCGAGGCGGCAGAAAACCGAACGGTGCTGTCGGAGCTCAACGCTAGCCAACATCGTCGGGCATGGGATTCTTGAGATCACCAAGCCGATAGGCACACATCGCTGCTGGTCGAAGGTGGGCTCGATATTCCCAACAGCGATGCAGCCTTTTAGTACGTCAGCGTTGCGGTTGGCTCTAGCAGGCAGACGACGAATCTTGATGCGACGAGGGGTGACGGTCGTACCAACAAGCCCAACACGACTACCGAGATTGTCGGATAGCCGGACAACCTTTAGCAAAGTCGATTGTCAAGCAATTACGCTCTCGTCCAGATTTCTCTCTTCAAAGAGTTCTTCTGAAGACCCAGAGCTTCGGCAGACTGCGACAAACAAAGCGGACACAGGCTCGGAAACGAAGCAGGCGGCGGACGAGGCGCCATCTCCTACAATTGAGCTTCCATCCGTAACAGATAGTCGTCGAAGCAACCTGAATCAGAAGTTCAGCCATGTGATGGATAATGTTCAAGCGCGTGTCCTGACGGCTTCGCAAACCCTGAATGACATAACTGGCTACTCGGCGATTGAAGCCATCAAAAAAGAAAACGAGGTACTGGAAGCGCAGTTAGCCGAAGCTCACATCAAAGTCCGCACCGCACGGCAAGCCTACAAGTCATCCAATACAAAACGAGCTACCACGCAACGAGAAGTAACCACCCTGCTGGCACGAAAAGACACATGGTCACCGATCGACTTGGAACGATTCACGGAACTGTATAGAACGGACCATGAGTTAGAAGGCGAGGTTGCTAAGGCACAAGAATCTTTGACAGAAGCGGAGATGGAGGAACAGAGTCTGAGTCAGCGCCTGAATGCAGGCATATTGAAGCGCTACCATGAAGAGCAAATCTGGAGTGACAGGATCCGGCGGGCCAGTACCTGGGGGACATGGGGTCTGATGGGAATGAACTTTGTGCTCTTTGTGGTACTGCAGTTCTTTGCCGAACCGTGGCGGCGGAGGAGGCTTGTCAAGGGTGTAGTAGAGGAAGAGACGAGGGTTTTGGAACAGGTTCGTGGTGAACTTGAGGCCGTCAAGTTGACGTTGGCCAAGCGAGACTACGAATCTTCACAGGCTGCGCCAGATGTCGCATTGCCAGCGACCCTCGGAATCGAAGTTGATGGCTCGGCTTCTATACAGGGGCCTTGGACAGACATCATCAAGGATCCTGCGCAGTGGAAAGGCGTTGCAGCAGACCTATGTAGCGAGAGGACAATCAACCTGCGAATGAAAGATGCATCCGCCTTAGCGTTGCAGGGAGCGCTGGCGGGCGCAGCTGTCGCTGGAAGTCTGGTGATGCTGGTTATGAGGCAGTCATAATGGACGTCAGATGCCGTGAGTAAGGGCCCGATCCTCCCTTTTTGTATAGACCGAATTCTTAGCGTCATGTATAATATTGAGGCTATGATACTTTTCAATCGGCTAGTTTCCTCGGCCTTGGCGACCTATGTTTATGACGTGGTACGCGTCACAAACTTGATAGATCATATGCATCATGATTTCTTCTTGAGAAAGCTTGATAATCTTGCCTCATAGCGTGCTGCCGGACTTGGTAATCCGTTCAAAGCTCGCGTTACGTTATCGAATGTGGATTTCGCGAACTCCCTCTAACCGACGGTCGATCCCGGTTCAGGCTGCGTATAACTATACCAGAGAGGTATAGGATGGAACCATTAGAAATTATGCAACACCCCTAGTAGCAACAATTCTAGCAAAAATTCAGATTTAACTATTGTTACATATTAAAAGCATTACAGCAGCCAAACTGTAGCATCTATAGACCCCTTATTAAGAATGCCCTTCATCGCCAGTAAGAGGCTAATGCTTGCTAGTACTTCTTTTACAGCGCTGATGAATGCTGCAGGACAAGTACCCTAGAGAGATCTTGTCTTTGGAGCCAGCTCGGACTCTGGTATCGACGTTGATGAAGCCGATTCTGCAAGTCGTCTGTGGCGCTGAGGCGCAACTTTAGTTTGTCAACGTACTCCGCAACTCTTTTCCAATACGGCATTCTACATTTGGTTCTACTTTGTTTTCACAGCTGAGCACTTGCTTGCTTCACCACGATGGCTTTCAGACGCGGCCCAGAAATCGAGGGCAAGAGCACATGATAGAGCCATTATCGCTTTCACATCAGGATATCGACTCAATCTCGAATGGACCAGTAATTTGCCGGCCAGAGAGGGTTATTGATAAACGCGTGGATGGCCGATGGAGCATTGCATTGGCTGGGTCAAGTTGTGTCACACACATTGTGCCTATTGAGTGTAACGGTCGCTGACTAAGCCACTGCCAACGTTTGTCACCACTAGACTAACCGCGCTCCCTTTCCCCGCAAAAGGGTACAAGATTCCAATCCGTCGTACAGATGGAATACTTTGGCTTATAGGTTATAGGCACGTACAGGCAATCTATGTGCACAACAGCAAGTCCCTCTGCTGCAGTACGTCACATTGAGTGCATATCGAAGAAGTTGGGCAGCAGTGGCAGGCAAGCCATTGTGGCACAGAACTAGTTGCAGGAGTCCTCATGAGACATGGGAGACAACGACTTTCGATGAAGGCTAAACATTCAAGAGGAAAACTCCGTCGCCTCACTTGCGGCATTTTGATCACACTGAAGAGCTCGTGAGCAGATTGTGACGCCAATCAGCAGTTTTCATTTGCAAATGTCGAATTGCCGTGTGGTGAAAGCGCGCTACATGTATGCATTTCCCGGAACTTGGCCGATCCGATCTGAAACGTTATTCAGAAATCGAGGGTTCCTCAGCGACAATGTCTTGTACCGATCTGGATCGGTTGTTGGGGGGTTGAGAGTTGCATAGAGTGCAAATTCGAAGCTGGACGAATACAATTTTCTGTTGTTTAGGGGACAGGGTGTTGTACGGCCTAAAGTAAGGTTGCAACGGAAACAAAAAGAAGACGAGTTGATCCTGATCCTGGTCAAGCTGGTGGCCGGTGGGGCAGGATGCGGACAAGGTACCGTCAAGCGAGAGGTTTTAGGTGCCCCTTAGTGCCGCCTAGGCAACGTCGATCCTAGCTTCAAGAGTGGAAACGGATTCAAGAACTTCCAAGACAAGGCAGGGTGTTGACAGATTAGTTAGGACATCGTGGCCACCTTTACCGCTGGCAGCAGAGGCACAATGTCCCGAATTATTTGTCGACCATATGGAAGTCCAGTGGGGCAGAGACGCTATGTGATTCATGGAATCTGGCATGAACCAAAAAAAAGGAAAAAAAAAAAAAGCAAGCCGGTGGGAGGGAATAAACAGAAGAGACCGATTACGTTGAGCGAGGAAGAAGCAATTGACCAGGTCAGCGGACTAGCCGAGAATGCATCGACCAACCGAACCGTAATTATGTTTGAGGTTGAAATGTTTACCTACCCCCATTTCAACTCGTACCTCTGTCAAGAACCTTTGGTTGAGGTACCTAGGTACCTAGGCAGGTACGGTACTATGTACCATTACGCTCCAACCCGGATTCTGGTGTCAGTCATGCGCTTGTGAGCTCTGATAAGACACAACAATCATAGTCATAGATCGCTCATACTGTCTTGCATTTTGATAGCAAAAGTGAAGTGTCACTGACACCAGAATCCGTTTTGATGCGCGTTGGTACCTAGGTACTTTGTGTAGTTGAACTCACTTCATTTGACATCTCGCTTTGCAGTGCAAGTACATATCTCCTCCGCATGCTGTGGTGGCTGCAGTGCAGAGCCCTACCAAGCCGTGCAGTCTCGGTCACAATCACAATCACAGTCATAATCAGGCCAGAAGTCCGGGATATGGTGGGTGCGCGAGTACATACATGTCATGTATGATATGTACCTATGTACCTACCTGCCTAGGTACCTAGTGTATGTGTGTGCGACGGCTGTGCGTAGGCGTAGGTCGTAGGTCCGTCGGACTGCGGGTTGTCGAATGACAAAGAAGGGGAATATATATATATATATATAGAGAGAGAGAGAGAGAGAGAGAGAGAGAGAGAGAGAGTTCAGCAGATGGCGTAGTGTACAGTGCAGAATCGATCGATAGGATTAAGATGGGATGGAGATTCGATGAGCATGAGCATGATGTGAGTATGAGTATGAGCATGATGAATGAGAAATTCCAAGAGCAGTAACGCATCGCAACGCACAGCAACGCACAGTAACGCACAGCGCGGCACAGCACAGGACAGCACAGGACAGCACAGGACAGCACAGCGAAAAGCGCCGCTGAAAGCACCAGCCAAAGCACCCAGCCAAAGACAGACCAGACCCCTCCTCCCACTCACTTCGTCACTGACGACATCTTCCCACCCACCAAACCCCAAAACAACCCACTCACTTTCGTCCCTTTCCCTCCACGGCCTCGACCACGCATCCGCGCATACCCTACCGTTTTCCGTTGCCTCTCTTCCGCCTAGTCTCGAATCCTCGCTTACTTCTTCGTGTGGCAGAGGAGCTCTCTCTCTCTCTCTCTCTCTCTCCAAAGCAGCAAGCAGCAGTCCTTGCTTTCAGCCGGGTTCTAAATTTCAACCCCACGCGGATCCCTCTTCTCCCGCTGCTGGCGGTCAGCAGCCCCTCGATCTCAACCCTGTCTTTCCACTATTCGTCCAGCGCGTACGCATCGCGCTATATCTCTTGCACGCCATGGGCGAAGACGAAAAGAAAATCCAAGACATTTATAAGAAGATTGAACGCGAAAAGAACCTTATCAATGGCGCCCAGCTTATGCGCTCGCAGACCGCCAATGAAGCCGTCCGCTCTCGACTTGAAGCCCAACTAAAAGAAGGCCGCCGAAATTTGAAATTCTTCGAGGAAACGCTCCGAGGTATTCAGATGAAACATGTAGGACAAGGCGTCGAGGAGTTGTCCCTCGGCGGCAATGCTGTTGCAGATGATGGCGCTCCTCTCCCCCCGCCCAAGGATCCCTCCGCCTCTTGGGGAGCAGACCAAGGAGGTTATGGCACGGCGCCGTATAGTCAGATTGGTCAACATGGAGATTTAATGCCTCCTCGGCATCCTTACGCGCCCCAGGAACCAGGTGCTGGTGTGCCCAAAGCTAGGCCGAATTTCACAAAACTAGGTTCGTCATGTTACCCCCCCCCCCCCCCCCCCCCTTCAAGCTAGCTGAGCAGTTGGTTCTCACCCAATGAAAGTTCTGTGGCATCATGACGACTCTCTGCTTATCTCATCATGAAATTTTTCTGACGCTAGATTCTACTAGACTTGATCAAATATGACTCGCCATACCTGGGTCCTCGGATCCAGCTAATGCTTTCTCAAATTCAGTTCAAGCTCAATGTTGAGGAGCAGTATCTTAAGGGTGTTGAAAAAATGGTCCAGCTTTATGGCATGGAGGGAGATAGACGGAGCAAGGCAGTCGCTGCAGGTCGCCGGATCGAAAGCAAGCAGAAGATTGTATTATTGAAGCAGGCTCTCAAGAGATATGAGGAATTACATATAGACATGGACTCTGCCGATGCCCAAGACGGTACGTTGCCAACCTTTGCCAACCTTTGCTGACAAGCTGCTCCATGATCCGCAAGTACTAATACACTTCATACAGATGACTCGATTAACACTCCGAATCTGCGGAAACCGCTTAGTGGTCAATTGTCGATTCGCGTCATGGCTGTCAAGGATGTGGATCATGCTGCCACAGGTCGCCTCTCCCGAGGACCTGAAACGTTTATTACCGTCAAAGTCGAAGATTCAGTAGTTGCTCGTACAAAGGCCTCTCGAAATGATCGATGGGATGCCGAGTATCATACAATCGAAGTCGACAAAGCCAACGAGATTGAGCTTACCGTATATGACAAACCCAGCGAGCATCCAATGCCTATCGGTCTGCTCTGGGTACGCATCTCCGACATTGTGGAAGAAATGCGCAGAAAGAGGATCGAGGCAGAGATGAACAATTCTGGCTGGGTATCGGCAGACCAAATGGGAACGCCATCATCTCCGCCAGGACAATTTCCCATGAGCCCAACCCAAGGCGGGTTCGGGGGTTCTGATCCCAGTACCTACAGCGGAGGGCCGCCACCTCATGTTCCTCAACCTCAGATCAACACGTGTCCTATTGACGCCTGGTTCAATCTGGAACCTACAGGACAAATTCAACTTCAAATGAGCTTCATGAAACAGAATAAGGATCGTCGGCCAGTTGATCTTGGTCTGGGTCGAAAAGGTGCTGTCCGACAGCGCAAGGAGGAGGTGCACGAAATGTATGGTCATAAGTTTGTCCAACATCAGTTCTATAACATTATGCGCTGTGCTCTCTGCGGCGACTTCCTCAAATACTCTGCTGGCATGCAGTGCGAGGACTGCAAGTACACTTGTCACACTAAATGTTACCAGAGCGTTGTGACCAAGTGTATCAGCAAGAGCAATGCCGAGACAGATCCTGACGAAGAAAAGATCAATCATCGCATTCCTCACAGGTTCCAGCCTTTTTCGAACATGACAGCCAACTGGTGCTGTCACTGTGGTTATATTCTACCGTTTGGAAAGAAGAACTGTAGAAAATGCTCAGGTATATTTAACAACCTAACTTCTTTTAATAACAGTACGTACATTCCTCTTGAGTGTTACTAACCCAATTCACGTACAGAATGTGGTCTCACCTGTCATGCACACTGCGCACACTTGGTTCCCGACTTCTGTGGCATGTCTATGGCTGTTGCCAACCAGATTCTGGAAGGTATACGTTCCCAGAAACAGAGACAAGCTAAGGCATCATCCATGTCGGACAGGACCTTGCGGTCTGGCGGCAGCCGGCCAAGTCCGACAAGCCCGACTCCTTCATCGTCTGCTACTTACGTTGGCAGCATTGTGACGGCAGGTTCACCATCTGCTGAGGCAACTGAAGCAGCTAAAGCTATGTATAGCAATCAGCCGACTTCACCGACACAGCATAGACCTCCTGCACCAAACCGGGAACCGTCGAATAACGCGGCTGCGGCAGCTGCAGCTGCCATGTCAGGGGTGACAGCAAATCAGGGACAGAGACAGTCAGACTACGGCCGATATGGGGGCTACGACCACCAGCAGCAAAGTGACGCCTATGCTAATCAGTATGGCAGCCAGCCTCAGCAACGTCGTTACAATCCTGCGGATTATGCTCCTGTCAGCCAGACATACTCTACTCCGCCGCCAGCTCAGGTGCGGCCTCCCGTTCAACAGCAGCAACCACCTGCTCAACAAACCTACCAACCTGTTGCCTCTGTCTCTAAACCGGAAGTTTCGCTATCTCAACGACCACCATCTGGGGTCGTCACCGGTCAAGGGAAACAACTGCCTCTTCATACTGATCCTGGTACCGGTCAAAGGATTGGATTGGACCACTTCAATTTCCTTGCAGTTTTGGGTAAAGGAAATTTTGGAAAAGTTATGCTCGCGGAAACTAAGCGGTCGAAGAAATTATATGCCATTAAGGTGCTCAAGAAGGAGTTCATCATTGAGAATGATGAAGTCGAAAGTATGAGGTCCGAGAAGCGTGTCTTTATCATTGCGAACAAGGAAAGGCACCCGTTCCTGACCAACCTGCATGCCTGTTTCCAAACAGAGACCAGAGTGTACTTCGTCATGGAGTATGTTAGCGGAGGTGACTTGATGCTTCACATTCAGCGAGGACAGTTTGGAACTAAGCGAGCCCAGTAAGTCTATAGCCCCTCGCAGACCTTTTTTTTTTTTTCTGGTAATTTACATTCTAATGCTTGTTCTTTCCAACATCAGATTCTATGCTGCCGAAGTCTGTCTCGCTCTCAAGTACTTCCACGAGAATGGAGTCGTTTACCGAGATCTTAAATTGGACAACATCATGTTGACTTTGGATGGTCATATCAAGGTTGCTGATTATGGTCTTTGCAAGGAGGATATGTGGTATGGTTCAACAACCAGTACATTTTGCGGCACCCCCGAGTTCATGGCACCAGAAGTAAGTTCATTAGCTCTTTATTCGACCTTGCGGTATTCGGGACAATGCTCGCTAAGCTCGTTTTACTGACACGCCTCAGATCTTGCTGGATAAGAAATACGGCAGGGCAGTCGATTGGTGGGCATTCGGCGTGCTGATATATCAAATGCTTTTGCAGCAGTCACCTTTCCGTGGCGAGGACGAAGATGAGATATATGATGCAATTCTAGCTGATGAGCCACTATATCCAATTCACATGCCTCGAGACTCGGTCTCAATCCTGCAAAAGCTGCTCACTCGAGAGCCTGAGGCGCGACTCGGAAGCGGGCCCACGGATGCTCAAGAAGTCATGAGCCAACCCTTCTTCCGGAACATTAACTGGGATGACATCTACCACAAGCGAGTTGAACCACCATTTAAGCCAAGCATTAAAAACCCAACGGATACCAGTAACTTTGATTCCGAATTCACCAGCGTCACTCCTGTCCTTACACCTGTGCAGTCTGGTATGTTTCTCACCTGCCATTGCGGTCTTGTTGTCGTTCAAACTCTAACTTTTTTTCGCCAGTTCTCTCACAAGCGATGCAAGAGGAATTCCGTGGCTTCTCTTACACTGCGGACTTTGAATGAGGAATGGGAAAACATGTGGTTAGAGCATGAATAATCCCATTGGCTGCGGATTCCGAGGCGCCGACGACGCATGCATCTGAGGAGTTCTAAATTCAACTGGATAACGAAATGGAGAGACTAGCGCGGAAGGGGGTTAAGAAATATTTCTCCGTAGTCTTCAAATTGGGTTTACAGATCCATTTATTTATTTATTTTCCCCTTTGAAGGGGTGGGGGGTGACGAGAAGCTTGTGGAAGACGGCTCTTTTTGACAAGACGCTCGCTATCTTGACCTCGACTTATTGACTGTGGACATAAGCCTTCTTTTGCATTTTTGCAGGCAGAGGAGCAATGAGGTGGCTGGTGACGTGGGCGGTCTATGCGTGGTAAGAGGTGATTTGAAAGCGAGATGTCAATCGCAGCGTGGATAGAATCAATTACTTAATAGAACATATTCCATCCAACCCTAGTGGCATCATTACATGACGTAGGTTCTTTTGAAATGGGGAAAATGACCTTTACGGACAACATCTAAGCGGTTTCGTTTATTTTTATTTTTATTTTTTAAATTTTTTTCATGTTCTCATTTTATTTACTTGCCTCAAATCTTTGCGCAACAGCACATGATCTGCATTGCAAAAAAATGGTACCAGATGTATCGTGTCCTCCGTTACCAGCCATGCTCATTTCCTCTTAAGCAGTATACTCCTTCTGCAACAATTTAGCAATGGTGTTCAGCTGAATGTTACTGGTCCCCTCGTAAATGGCGCCAATCTTGCTATCACGCCAGTACTTCTCGGCCAGGCCCTCACGCACAAAGCCCATGCCGCCCATCCACTCGACCGCCAAGCCGGAGACGCGACCGGCCACCTGGGAGGAGTACAGCTTGGCCATGGCGGCGTCCTTGACGAAATCCTCGCCCGCCTCCTTCTTGCGCGCGGCGTTGTAGACCAGGGCGCGAGCGGCCGCGATTTCCGTGTACGACTGCGCAATCTGGTGCTGCATGCCCTGGAATTCGCCGACAAGCGAGCCAAACTGCTTGCGGTCGTTCCAGACGTACCGGACGGCGTTGTCGAAGGCGCCGAGCGCGAGGCCGGTCATTTGGGCGGCGATGCCGATGCGGCCCTCGTTGAGGATGCTGATGGCGTACTTGTAGCCCTGGCCGCGCTCGCCGAGGAGGTTCTCCTTGGGGACGAGGACGTCGTCGAAGCTGAGGACGCAGGTGCTGCTGGCGCGGATGCCCAGCTTCTTCTCCTTCTTGGCGATGGAGAAGCCGGGCGTGTTCTTCTCGACGACGAAGGCGGTGATGCCGCGGTAGCCCTTGGCAGGGTCGAGGTTGGCGAAGACGATGAAGAAGTCGGCCTCGTTGGCGTTGGTGATCCACATCTTGCCGCCGTTGATCTTGAACCCGTCTGCCGTCTCTTCGGCGCGGGTGGCCATGGCGAAGGCGTCGGAGCCGGACACCGGCTCGGACAGGCAGAAGGAGGCCAGGGTGTCGGTGGCCAGCTTGGGGAGCCACTTGTTTCTGATGGTCGGGGAGCCGTACTTGAGGACGGCGGTGTTGCACAGCGTGTTGTGCACGTCGACCAGGACGCTGACGCTGGGGTCCGCCCGGGCGAGCTCCTCGATGCCGATGATGGCAGAGGTGAAGTTCATGCCTGCGCCGCCGTACTCCTCGGGGATCTCCACGCCCATGAGGCCCTGCTCGAAGAGCTGCCGGATGATGCCGGGGTCCATGTTCTCTGCCTCGTCCATGTCCCGCGCCCGGGGCAGGACGACCTCGCTGGCGAACTTCCTTACGGACTCGGCCATGGCGGCCTCGACCTCGGAGAGGTGGCTGATGGGCGTGGGCGGGATGTCTGTGATGTCCATTGTTGCGGAGCGGCGGGCAGATGTGGTGGAGAGAGGGCGGGCGCTGAGGATTGCCGATCGAATCGCATTGGTTTAGCCTTAGCCATGCTTGTTCTGGTTCTGCGATGGCGGGTAGGACTAGGACTTACAGGTTCATAGTGGGAGCTGTCGGCCGGGCTGCTACTCGGCCGGTGGCAACGCTGGCAAGACCCTTTGAGCCTCGAAAGGCCGGTCTCAGGACTCTTGAGAAGGAGGACATTTTTTTCTTGATTTGGGGTTTATTTTCGGAGGGTGCTGGTTTCACGGAGCGTTGTGGTCGGTGAGAGAGGGTGAGGAGGGCGAATTGTTCGCCACAATTGAGGGATGCTGGACCCACGCTGGACGGGACGTAACTGGCTTATGACGCGAGAGTCAAGTAGTGGTGGTTTGGAAAATGAGCAGAGTTGGCGCAAAATTGAAGTCTGTCGTTTGTGGTCGAACCTTTGGCACACCCTTGTCGACTGTGGTTGGCTATGCCGAGGATAACCATGGTGGGGTCTGGACGGGATGAAGCCATTGATTCCTGGGGTTGACAGGCCAGTGGTAATCGGCGGCATGTGACGGCGACAGCACTCCCTTCCTTGAGTGTATCCCGAATGCCCTGTGGACCAATCAGGAGCGGCACTTGCACGCATAGTCATCAAGCTTAGGAGTACCTAGCATCTCACCAGAGGAAATACCAAGTCGAAAGTATCTTGCCAAGCCTAGACATAAGGTTCCTGCGTAGATTAAAGTACCCAATGAATTGGTAGCCCCTTATTCGTTAACCCTGTGCCTTCGCGGCAAGGGATGAATTGAATGGAAAGTCCCGCAACCGTGTATTTACAGACGTCCCTTTGCCGCGGGAAGAGTCCCCTCGCAAAGGCGAAATAAGCCACTTCAGACAAAGTTGTCCGCTCACCTTATAAAGGCACAACCTTGCCCTTTATAGAAAAAAAAAAAAAAGGCTCAGAAATGCATCAAAGGGGGCGTGCTAAAAGTACTACCGACCACCCGCCAGCACGTGACTTCCAAGCCCAAGATCCCCAATCCATCAAGTTCAAGTTTGCCAAAACCTCACCCCGATCACAACACCCCAAGCCCTTCAAGATGATCGGCTTCATCCTCCGCCGTCTCTTCCCAGCGCCTCGCGCAACACCCGCCGCGCCATCAACCCTCCTTCCCCGAACCATCGCCGCGCCCTTCTCGACCTCGACGCCACTGAGCGCAACACTGAACCAAGTCCTCCGGGGTATCCGAAAGGGCAAGCGCGCTCGCCACGCCGTCTCGCCCGCCCTCTCGAACACCAAATGCCCTGCGCTCAAGGGCGTGTGTCTCCGCGTGGGCGTCGTCCGGCCCAAGAAGCCCAATTCCGGCGAGAGGAAGACGGCGCGTGTGAAGCTCTCGTCTGGTGCGGTCGTGACGGCGTACATACCTGGCGAGGGGCACAATATCCAGCAGCACAGTGTGGTTCTCGTTCGGGGTGGGAGAGCGCAGGATTGTCCTGGCGTGAGATATCACTTGGTGAGAGGAGCGCTGGACTTGGTAAGTTTCATGGGTGGGGCGAGATTTGAGCGTCTTGGAGAAGCGACTGGTAGCTGAGACTGACGTCTTTCTGTGCGTATAGGGGGGCGTTGCGAACAGAACGACGAGTCGAAGTAAATATGGTACTAAGAAACCGAAGAAGGCTACTGTTGGTTGAGACATCATATCTAGGAGGGATAAGGCCAGAAGGCAAATCCTAGATTTGCCATCATACCAGGGGCCACTCAATGGCAAACTATGAAGGAGCTATGTCAACACTGTAGATATAATCTGTCACAGGCTTAGCAGCGCGTCGTTGTGGATTTTTCTTGCTTCTCAGTCATGTACAACAACAAACACCTTACATCGTTTTTAGAGCAAGAGGCGTCGAGTAACACGATAGAAGACATACAAAAGTAGCAAAGGCGACGTCCCTCGTATCAACGTATATTCCAAAAATGAGTCAATTTGGACAGCATAGTATACATATCCATCCCTAGAGAGCCCTCAAAACCGAACCATACAAACGCCTATTGTTTGTCCTTGACTTTTCCCCCCTTTTTCCATCCTACCTCTTTGCTTCACTGGATCGCATGATCAGTTCGTTCCAGTCTTTCATTGAATGACCCTTCTGCCTATTTAGCCAAGGTCGAGAAATCGACAAGACTGTCGTCCTGACTCCAGCGGCCATACTGTGGCCGCACCCTTCTCTAACGAAGGTCGCAATTTATGGTACAATATTCTCATTCTCGAATAGCTCACCCAAGTACTCTGTATATGTAATAAAGAACGAGACCGCATCCTTTGATATTGGACAACCTTAGTCCTTTTGGTTCTCCCAACCCTCGGGCCGGGTCATACCATTCAGATCGAAAAACCTCGAGGTACCTATATCGGTTACATAACTAAGCTCCTTCGCGCGCCTGGAGAGTGAGAATTCGAACTTACAAGAATAGCCCTTCCAGTCAAAGTTATCCTTAGGGTTGCAGTGACATCGGAGCTGTGTTCGAACCTTCTGGCCAGTGGGACAATGGGTGAAGGGAACGTGATAGTAGGCAATATCATTGAAGAAATGGATTTGACTCTTGTTCAGCATGAGACTTGCAGCAATAGAATGGACTGGTGCATCACCCCATCGCTCGTAGAAGAATCCACCGTCTTGATCGAGAGACTCGAAGAAATCAACGTAGGCTTTGCTTCGCAGCCAGTTGAGGTTGCCAATCTCAAAGTTGGACCAGAAATGGCATAGATTGTAGGTGTCGCCACCATCGTCACTGAGGAAGCCCATCGAATTGTCCTCGGCAATATGCTCAGGATGATTTTTCATGAATTTCTTGGTGCTGTCCCATAGAGTCTTGATGGTCTCGGCATACTCGTACAAGCTGAGAACAAAACTGTATTTCTTGTTGCCCTCGTGCATGACTCGGAAAGGATCATAGTGGATATCGCAGAAGAGTTCGATGGAGGGCTCAACGCGCCAATAGTACTCGTAATTCATCATGAGAGGCTGACGGAAGAAGAAACCGGACTCGAAGCGGCACATGTGGCGGTAGCTCACGGAGTCGCCGTAAATAATCTTGCGTTCACCCATATCCTCGCGCACCTTTTTGGCTTTGTCCTGATCGATCCACTCAGGGAAGGACCAGTGCTCCTTCGGGATCGTTCCATAATGCGTCTTGCCGGAGACAAGGGACGTGGTAACAACCTTGAAGGTTTCGTCAAAAGGCTGGTCGTTCAGAAAAACCCAGTCATAGTTGTATCGTTTGTTGAATCGGTCCTCTACTTGGCGAATGGAGCGAGCGATGTCCCATACGTCGGTGTTACGGGCCAAGGTGACGAAGGTCGCGTTCATGCGTGGACCTGGAGCAGTCCCAATGAGGTCATTGTCCCAGCCTGGATCCTCTGGAGTCAGAGCGAGGGGCACAGTGCCCTGAATTCCACTGGACTTCCCTGCATCATTAGCTTTAGGCTTTTCGATAGGCTGCTGCTGCTGCTGCTGCTGCTGCTGTTGCTGCTGCGTGTCAGCGCGGCCGTTGGTATTTCCAGATTGCACGTTTGAGCCAGTGCGGCCAAAGCTACTGGGGATGGAGACTGTGTCGTATTTGGAGCTCGAAATGAAGTAGAAGACGAGCAGAGTCTAGGGGTATAAGTCTATATTAGAATCGAATCCGGTGGTAGGTGAACTATGCCCCCAAATCGTGGTGCACGTACAAATACTGCGACGAGGACGTAGCGCGCGTATCGCGCATTGCCAGCCACCATGGTGAATGGTGGGTTGCAGGCTGTCGGCAGAGTAATTCTAGAATCTGGCCAGCGGGGGTGTAGAAGGAAGAAGCGAGCGAGAAGATGAGAAACTAGAAGAGAAGAGAGACAAGAGGAGAGAAGGGCGAGGAGAAGTGGTTGATGTGTTCAGGAGAGACGGGCTGATGAAGGAGCAGGTAAGTAGGTAAGCAGGTAGGCAGTAGGCAGTAGGCAGTAGGCAGTAGGCAGTAGGCAGTAGGCAGGGTCGGCGACTCTGGCCTGGTTATTATTGGACGGTATGGCGACGTATTAATTACTAAGTAGTAGGGGTGAAGCACCAGCACGTTGCCAGTGCAGAACTCAAAAACGCCCTGGGCATGATTTGTAATGGGGTAGATGAATGAAACAAGAGTTGCACGGCAAAGGAGTCCAAGCACCAGGGCACTTGCCTTTAGATGCCTACCCTACCCTGGTACCAGGTAGGTACCTAGACCAGGTAGGGGCCAGGTACCTACAGGAAGGTTCCCACAGGAAGGTAGTCTGCTTCCATGTCGTACCCTACAGGAGCTACGGACCAAATAGGTGCGCGCGGCAGCCAACACTCAACATTGAATCCTTAAATACGAGGCCGACAGCATAGTCTGTATCCAGGGCGGCTTCTAAACCCTGTTCCATTCCATATGATGCGTCGATAACTACGTAGGTGTCCAAGACAGAAAGCTTGTCAAAAGTGCTGGCCTGACTTCCACAGAACGAAAGACAATTGATACCTAGTGCTACAAACCTGCCTAGGTAGGCAGTAGGCAGCCTGGCTTGAATTCAATCATTCTCGTATCCATCCATCCATGCCAAAGTGAGCCACGAAGTATTAAAGGATCAATTGGTTGGTCATAGATGACACTGCAGGTTGTCGTTTAGGGGCAAGGGCGGCCACTGCTTATCCGGCTATTCGACCAACATTTTAGAGAAAGGAGGGCACCTAGGAGTAGGAGGTGCCCTACCTAGATCAATACTCCGTTGTTTTACTCCTCGAATAATCAGGCGTTTGTTGTACAATAAACCAAGTCGAGAGTAGTGCACGTGACCCATTTTTCGGGCCATTGACTGGGTTGTCCGCTGCGGCGGAATATCCTGTGTGGGGGGGGGGGGCTGATATCACTTCCTCCCTCATTGCACGCCCTCGACTAATCCTTGCGATTTCGAAAAACACAACTCGCTGCTGCGCAATACTTTTGGAAGCGGTATTCGCTTTACGCCGTCAGCCCACGCTCCCCGGACGGCCTCACAGCATTTCACTTCGCCGTATTTCTTCGACACTATTGAGCTTCGTTGCCCTGACCTTGTCCTAGCCACTCTTCTGCGGAAGACACCATGGTAGAGTTGTGCGCCTCGAAAACCTTTGCGATCTTCCTATCATTCTAGTGGTACGTTACAAAACTTGAACGAAATTATCTTCTATTTTCGAACTTTCTTTGGTTGTAAAGCTCCCCAAAATCTGTGCCAAGCGTGATTTGTTATCGGAGCTCCAAAGTTGGGCGTCAGCACCATAGCCTGGTCTGCTGCAGGTTTCTCGCTTCAACTCTCTGATGTACACCAGGAAGCTTGAGGCAGGGAAGCGAAGTAGATCGCGGCTCGTTCTGAGTTGCAGGGCATTTGTGGGCGACATTTACGTCATTGGAGCCATTTACTAACAGCTTACACAGCCCAACGCCTTCTCGACTTTACCGCTCTTTGGATAAAAACGTTTGTGCAATGTCGTTCTTCGGATTTGACACCGGTCCTCGTGGCCATAATACGGCTGCACCTGGCTTTTCGCAGGCTCATGATCCTTTTGCCGGTCTCTCTGGCCGGGGCGACGAAGACGATGCTCTTGACTTCGAGGAAACCTATGATGGATTGGGAGACCAACTAGAGGAAACTGGCGATGCCTTCAACGATGACACTTTTGGAGGAGATACTAATGCTGCGGGGAATGTTGGCAAGGACTTCGACTTCTTCGGACAGACCGCTAAAGTGGCAGATGCTATCGAGGAGGAACATCTACGTTTCAATCGCCAGCAGCCTGCAACCAAGGCCAGTGCATCATACGCTCAGCCGCCAGCTGCATTGTCGCAACCTACATCGAATTACTCCTATCAGCCTGTTCAGAAACCAGTCCGTACCGGTTACGAAAAGTATCGTGATGAGCCGATGCCAGCTCTTCACGTTGATCAGAGCATCTGGGGAATTGGACCGCCCAAAGCCGCTTCTCAACCCCAGCAAGCTGCCCCCACGTCATCCGGCCGGAAAATCATGAGCTTGGAAGAGGTAGAAGCTTCGATGAGGAACCAAGCTCCGAAGCCTGCGCAGGCTGCGCAGCCGCAAGTGCCCTTCTCGGATCCCGCCATTTTTCAACAAGGAACCCCAACTAGCTATACTGGGACACAGCAGTCTCTGCAGCAGCATGTACATCCTAGCCATGGGCACCCGGTGACCATTTTGCAACGCCCATCAAGCATGCAAACCAGGCAAACAGAACAGGTGCCTACGCCGCCACAGCAGCAGTCGCGACATCACGCTCCTCCCGTGCAGCCCACACAGATTCTACAGAACCCGAACCGTAGTGCCGTAGATTCACAGGATGCTGGCTCATCTCACCCTCATGGGCACCGTTCTCAGGCTTCTATTCCCGGCTTAGCCCAGCTCCATGCTCACCCCCAGATGTTGCAGATGTCCGAGGATGAAAAGGCAGCGTTCTTAGATCAAGAAACGAAGCGGGCGAAGCGCAATCACAAAATTTGGCTTCTGTCCAAGGACAATGGATTAATGACTCCCCAAGATAAAAACTTCATCACCAGAATTCAGCTGCAACAGCTCGTCTCTGCTACTGGAAACCCTGGCGACCAGAACTCTGAGACCTCAATCTCAGAGGACTTCTACTACCAAGTATACAGTCATATAAGAGCTGGTCAGAGACAAAATCCCAGTCAGCCTCTGAGCAATTTTGCCCAGACCTACCTTTTCCAAACTGGAAGCCGTCATGGCGGAATGCGACGTCATGGCCGACCTGCCGAGAACCACATACAGCGAATGGAGCAACAGGTCCAAAGAGCTGTTGAAGCTGCGAAGAACAAGCCCAAGAATCCTCAACTTGTAATTGCTGGAAGCTTGGGTAAAATATCTTTCAGCAATGCCAAAACACCTAAGCCGCTACTCAACATCAAGCGGCCCGAAAACGAAAATCAACGGCCGAGCAATGGCAAGAAGCCTCCTCACACTGAAACAGTCCTTGATCGTAAGCGAATTCTGCAGAACATTGAGAAAGTTTACGACACTCTGATGAAAATTGAGGGTCATATTCGCGTAATCCCGCCGCCCATGACCAACCCTCCGAATCCAGAATTGGACGTGAAGCATGGGGAGTGGGCAGCTACGTTGGAAGCTCACAATTTCAGGCTGTGGCAGGAATTAAAGGTCCACGAGCCCATTGGTGCCACCGTTCCTCATCCTTTTATTGCTTTCCTGTCCTGCGCCAAGGGCAAGAGGGCCATTCCACGGATCTTCCCTCATCTCACGTTTGAGCAACGTACTACTATACTGACCATGATCATCTATCACCTTGATCAACTCGATGTGGTTCAAGGTGCGGCCATTACTCACAGCGAGACGCATCTAAATTCTCGTATGCGCGAGAACATTGAGTTGTTCATCTCGACTGTGATGCCTTCTCTGATGCAGTACCTCAACGAGACAGGTCTTGATATTGTTGACGGAATGTTGCACTTGATTGCTACGAAGCTGGATGTGGATTTCATTGCCAGAACGAGAATTGGCGTATCTATGCTTACGCTAATTCTCAGCCGTGCCGTGCTTTTGAAGCAGACTGGGGCTGGTAGTCCTGAACAATGGGAGAAATGGTACGATGCAAAAGATCGAAATAATATTCAACCATATTCTAACATGATATATAGGGATCAAACCTTTGAAATTCTCTTCAGTAAATTGGAACCATCATTACCGTACATCTTCCCGGGAAGCGTCAATGCTGGAATTGATGTATATGTTTGGCAATTGCTGGCTGCTATGGGCGTCAGCGCTTCTCACGATCAGCAGACGCGACTTGTTCTTGCCGTCAAGGATCGTGTCCTTGATACTGTATCCATGTCGAAGACACTTCCGCCAACCATGGCTGCAGAACGACTTGGCAGTGTGAATCTTTTCATGCGAGCTATCGGTCTCGACGTCGAGCTATTGCAGTAAATTATATCGGCCTTCCAGAAGAAGAAGGAAGGGGAAAGACGACATGGTTGAATGGAATCGCATTTCGGAAGATGAAGCAGGATATCGAGAAGCGAAAGAAGCGCTTGTATTTGCAGAAATATCGCGAGCCTGTTCTGCTGTGATCCTAATGAGAGACCCATCTGACGGATCGGGCTTGTTTATGTTTGGGAACTCACTCTTGAAAAGGAAAAAAAAAAAACAGTATTGTGCTTTGGGAGAAATCCATATTCATGAATGGGAATGCAAGCTACGTGGGTTCCAGGTAGCTGAGACAGGTCATGCCATTCGATTTTTCGCTTTTGTTGTCATTTTATCACACTCATCTTTTGCTCTTTTTTGTTTCTCTTATATCGGAGATTCTTGCTTCCGCAAACCTACAGAAGAAGTATCTTTGTATACTATGGAGGACTGGATGATGGGGGATGGAGATTTGAATGATGGTGGACACGGTACGTCATGGACACGTTCTGTGATGACGGTCTTTGGCAAGACGACATGACGACGAAAAGGCTGGGTTGGAGTGTTCGGTGTCGGTGTCGTAGGCATGTGTATATCAACGCACTTCCTGTTTCCATGATGGCAAATCATCTACACTCTCGTGGTCACGGTCTCAAATTCTTTTGGAGGGTACAGTCGTGGCTGGAGGGAGCATTTGGCACTCAACGAGGGTGTTTTACATATAGAGGTGCATAACAAACTAAAAACAGTTCGTGTCGGTACTATTTCGCTTCCAAAGTATAAGAGCATCTGCTCGCGCCATGCCCGAAAGACCAAACGCCTTGACCCATGCAGTGTACGTTTTTTTTTTTTTTTCTTTCCCAAACCGTCTCCCTCGTCTCTTCTCCCGTCGGAAAACATGTGAAAGACGGGATCGTCAGTCAATACGAATTAACTTGGATGGGGCCCTCGCGCGACCTCCTCTCCTGGCCGCAGGGGCAGCAGCGGCGCCTCTCGGTCGAGCTCTGGGTGTCCTCCCTTCGTCAGCCGACACGTCCGCTTGAGCCTCCTTCTTGGGCTGCGGCAGCTCGGGCTCGGGCTCAGCGCCAGGCTTCACGATTCCGCTCACGGCCTCGAGCATCCTCTCATCAGACCATTTGGCAGCGAACCTGGGCACGAGACCTTCGAGGTCGTTCTCATCAGCCGCCTTGGCTTCTTCGGCCGTTGTGTTCTGGGGTACCGGTTTCGCCTCCGCCTTGGCTCGCAGGAAGAGACTGTCGTTGTAGACCTCCCAGGCTGCCTCCTCGTTCTCGTCGGCGTAGCGCATCTTGCGCCAGGGCTCGGTCTGGACGTAGCGCAGTCTGTCGGCCATGGTCTCGGTGGCGGCGCCGTCGCTGTCGGTGTTCTTGATAGTCATGTGGATTGCGCGCGCGGCGGAGGATGCTGAGCCTGTGGCTTCCTTGGATGCCGAGGCGGAGGCGTTGCGTTCTTGCTGGGCTGCTGCATCGAGGTGGTGGAGTTGGGGTCGGAGGTGGACGAGGGACGAGACGGGCGTGAGATGGAGGTTTTCTGAGGGTTGGCATGTTAATTTAGTGAGGAAACAGACGGGCGCTTCTCATGGTCTTTTTATTATTTTATTATGCGAATTGTTTCACTGGTAGATGAGGATTTGAAAACTGACTTCCTTGAAAGACGCCAACCATGTACTGAACTTCATCGGTATCGGGATACTGCCCGCCGAGAGTTTGCGTCTTGAGCACTTTATCCTGGCGAACTGCCTCGTTCCAGTCCATGTACTCGTCGTCGTCGTCGCCGCCACCCTCGCCCTTCTTCTTGCCTCGTTGCTGGACGGCACCGAAGCCAAAGCCGCCGGCCAGACCGTGGCTGCCGCCGTTCTTAGCGGCCATGGAGGACTGGAGGATGCGGCCCCAGCGGAGGCCCTTTTCGCGATCGTAGGCGGTCGTGTTGTCGAGCGGCATGTCGATTTCCACCATGCCGGACTGCGCCTTGAGACGGAGCTCGGTCGGCGCCGGGCGCGGGGTGTCGTCCGTTCGGTTGGGCTGCTGGAGGACGAGCAGGCGGCGGCCGAGGGGAAGCGCAGGGTTCAGATACACCGGGTAGCTGGCGGTGATGGGATCGTCATCATGTGTGTCGCTGTCTATATCCATCGTGTCGGACTTGCTCATGTTGGGCAGAGACTGTGCCCGGGGGGTGGCGCAATGCGATGGAATGTTACTGTGTTGCGTGGGTGGGAGCACGGGTTGGAGTGGGAAAGGGAATAGAATGGAATAGAATGACGGTGGAATCAATTGAGTATGATGAAAGAATTGTTTATGAATGAATGCGCACATGAATGGTAATGTTTGAGGTGGGGTGGAAAAATCCCTGGCGCAAGGCTCTCTTATCTTATCGGTGAAGTCATTCCTGGTTGGGACGGCGACGGCGATGGATTGCAACGTGTGTGAATTGTGGCGTTGAAATTTTCATTATTCCACTTCTCTATGTTTATTTTGGTCTTTGGACAGTCCGGGATCATGTATTGCCATGTAAAGCACTTACGTGTTCTTCACGTTCACGGTTGCTGGATGTTCGAGGGGGAAAGACCAGTATCAGGATTAGGGTTTGGTTGAGCAGCGAATATCTGGAAGCCGAATCAGAACCTAGTCACAACCTCCAACGCGCAATTCTCGAATCAAATGTCATTGAAAGAACTCTAGTGACATATCAAGACCCAAGGCCCAATTTGATGAGAAGTGTAAGTTCCGCTTATCATCTCTGCCTAGAGTTCAAACTTCTGGTCGCGCTAGAGCACGACAACATCCCAGCCGTTGCCCGGCCATACCGTATCGTATCATCTGCAGCAAGCCCGTCACTTTATTTCCACAGGGACTTTCTTGCAAATCAGCATCTCGCCCGCATCACTGACGAGCTGCAGCTCGACGATGACCTTGGCCGCAGGGTACTTCTTCGCAATCGGAATGCTGACATTGAGAGTCTGGTGGGCGCCCGGGGCAGAAGGGCACTTGAGGCCCCATTTGCCGCATGCGTCATGGGGCTCCAGAGGGAAGGGAAGCTTCAGGAGGCCTACGATGCCGAACAATTTAATGGCGGCGCTCTTGAAGGCTGTTGGGCTCACGAAGCTGGCTTCGATGCTGGCGGTTTGGCCGGCCGTGAAGACGCAGACGGGATCAGAGTCGGGACAGTTGGAGATGAGAGGTTTGATATCCCGTGCTTTGCTTCCTGTTCGTCTCAATGGATTAGGAAAACCCCCTTTTCTTTCATTCTGGGTTGCGAGGATGGGAGGAGGGCTTGCTTGCCGCAGTCTTCGAAGGCTGTGCCGCTGACTATGCGCAAGAGGCTCAGGATGGAGACGGATGTAGAGAATCGCATTGTGAAGGCTTGTATTGCTCGATTGGTACGGAAGACGCAATTTACGGTGCCTGGAATGACCTATTCTGGTTTAATGGCCCAGTATGGCTTCCAGTTGAGAGGCAGTCACTTGCTTAAATACATTTTGCAAAACGTACATCGTATAGGCCGTGTTCTTGAGCAGATGTCGTATGAAGAAGGACCAAATGTTTGCGGTTGCACACAGGTTGAACTCAAGTTGTTTTCGGTAGCTACCACATCACACACGACAGCAAGTCAGACATATCGCAGTGTCACAGCGTTACTTGCCATTGGTATTGTCCCGGTTGGTACGAGAAAAGAGACTGCCCTGTACAGGCGCAAGCATGTTGATCCATGGACGGACGAAGACGAAGACGAAGACGAAGACGAAGACCGAAGACCGAAGACCGAAGCGAAGCATACTCATCAACATGTAGTCGGTAGCTCCCATGGAGTAGGTAGCATGATAGTTACAGCCCCCATAATAAAAGAAATACTCCGTAGACATGGCACTACGGAATAGTGGACACGTCAATCTTAAATGAGCCGCTCAATGACACAAGCAAACACGCGAGGTCTCGACGTCAGTGCCTGATTGCTCTCTCTAGCCTTTGGCACTTCTGGACGGTGTGCGACCTAACACTATATGTACACTTGTTACTTCTCCGTTGCTGCTTGTGCCGTGCAAAACCCGGATGGGAATCTGGTGAAAGGGGCCCCGTACATACTCGGTAGAATGGATGATGAGAAGTTTCGGTCGGGCACTTCAAGGCGGCACTAAGCCGAACAAGGTGGTGTTGCCCGTGTACGGAGGAATGGCGCCAGCCGCAAGCGAGACTTTCTCGACAAGTTTCAAGTCGTTGAGCTGTGTGAGGCGTCTGGGATTCTCGTCTGGGATTCTCGTCTGGAATTCTCGTCTGGGATTTTCGTCTGGTCTGGTGGTGTAGATGCCAAGACAGGCGACGACAGCACAAGCCCGTAAGCACCCCATCAACCGCCACGACAGTTTGCCTCGTCAATAAGCGACAAACCTTGCTGCCAAGCCGTAGAAATCACTGCCATCTTGGCAACCAAGCCTGATCCAGGATGTACGCTCCAATAACTAACTAACTACCTACCTAGGCACCTACCTACTAGGTAGGTACAAGGAGAAAAGTAGCTTTTATGTAAAGTGGACACTTGTGTATAATTTTTATGCGTACCAGGTAGTTGATGAAAGTGGCTAGCGCGGCCTTTTGTGCACGCAGTCTCTTATTAAACTTGCAACGCTTCGTGGATCACGGAGCGTAGAAGGGGAAAATCGTGGCCAAAAAAAAAAAAAGGTTACAACCAATTTCTTTGCTTTTCTTCTTTTTTTCTACACTTACTGCTGCTCTGAAGCCTTGCTTGACCCTCGGCGCTGGACTTCTTCCCTTGGCAGCACATACACAGCAAGCCATATTCGCAACACCATGACTTCGCAGCAGCAGAACGTGGCTCCCGTCCAGGCTGAGACCGCATGTCCTCCCGCGGGGACAACTCCCGATGCCGACAACCCGGTCCGTCCAGGGCAGCAGACTCCCTCCGAACGGCCTCTCCCTCCAAGCTACGACCAGGCAAAGGCCGCTTCTCGAGGCCCAAACGACCAGCATGCCACCGTCGTCCCATTGCATCTGCTCTCTGACCAGCCTCAATGGGTTGACTGTCCCTTTTGCCAGAGGCGAACTACCACGATTGTTCAGCGCCAAGGCACGTCCATGCAGCTGTAGGCTTTGAAACACCTCTCCCCTACAAGACAATGGTGATGTTTTCAAAAAAAAACAAAAAAAAAAAATATATATATATATATACTGACATGTTGCTCCCTTAAGTATCACTGGCGCCCTACTCTGCCTGTTCTGCGTCTGCTTGACCTGTCTCCCCTGTATAGCAGGTTGGTTCGAGGACACCGAATACCGCTGCTCCTCGTGCAAAAACATGCTGGCTGTGCGACGATACGACGGGCCCCTGGAGATCCTTGCCCCTCAGCATCCTGTTTACTCCCAGTACGGGAACCAGCCTCCCATGGACCAGCAGCAAGGCCAACAACAGCATCCGCCCAAGGATGGTCAAGCTCAGAATCAACACCAGCCTCAGTATCCCCAGCAGCAGAGCCAGCAGCAGAGCCAGCAGCATGGATTGCATGAAATTCAGCCCCAGCCCCAGCTTCCAGACCCAACTGCTCAACCTGTCAAGACCTAATTTCGTGTCATCTTCGCCGAAGGAGCTGAGGCACGAGGGAATAAGCGACTTCATGTTTTACCAAGTGTCTTTCGAGGCCCCCTTTTTTGGATTTGTATATACAGGCTGTATGTATTCTTTACCTTTACTTGGGATTCGAGTCGTGGGAGAACCTGCTTTGCTTAATCATGACCCGGTATGGTCAAGATGAATATGAGGCGAGTGAGGAGTAATTTGGCATGGCTGGTGGCAATTTGATCTCCCTGATCTAGAGCTTATTACTGTGTCAATATAGAGCTGAGATGTCAGTTGAATGTACGCAATGTAGACGGTGCTTGCTTGAACCTGTGTCTGAAAGAGCGAGTGCTGTTGAACACCCGAGACGTTGTTCTTGCGACTCATATGGAAAATACACCTGTGAACTCTCAGCAACCATCTTTCCTACAACCTCAAGTAAACATGTGCTACTGCCGATGTACACCAGTCTCAGATGTTCGTCACATATGTTCCTACAACCGAGATGTAAACCGCCACTGAACCCCCGCAGCGCACAAAGCGCACAAAGTTGCGAGGCCAGCAATCATCGTTGGCACGCCACGCCGAGCAAACTGAGAAGACATGGAGGCAAGTGCTTATTCCCATCAATACTAGAGAACAGAAATACACAAGAACAAAAGTTGCTGCCGAGCTTAGCCCAAGCCATGCTGTCCAGTTCTCGCACTTCACTCGAGCCATATAAGTATGCTCAAAGCCATACGAAGACTCTGGCACACATCAAGCTGATGCTGATTGGCGATTATTTTTTGTAATCTACGGGAAAATGAGGATCAAGGCTGTCTCGTCAGGCGATTTAGTTCCTGAAACTATCAGCTCAGCTCGGTGTAAAGGCCAGAACCACGTTTGGTCCAAAACCAAATGTCAAGGTTACACAAAAAAAATTTCAGCATGATTTTGAGGGAACTCCTCTTTTGCACGCCGACCAATGCATTCACGAGCCAGAACGCAAGGGGGAAGAAAGGAGTCCTCATGTATGGTCGTTCTCCGCGTCGAAAAAGACGTCTATGATGAAAACTTGTAGCCCGTGAATAATTGCTGGTTTGCGTCGGTGAGACAGGGTATGTCTGACGCAAACACCACGATAGCCCATACCTCGGTAACATGTATAAGTGGCTATCCGCTCCTACGTCGCACCCCAAGACTGGCACCAGGCCATGTCCAAAGTTGCTTGCCAAGTTCCTCTCTTCCGTAGACGCACACCTCACATCATCTTTCGCTAAGCACAATTGTACGAGTTGCAGCATGTCGCAACACTCATGGGATATGACACCCTCATATTCAGATAGGTTACAAGAATGCACTTAGCTGGACAGGATCCAAGCGATTCGTAATCGAGAAGAAAAGGGTTTATCAAACGCAAGCAAGGGCATCCGGCACGAGGATGCGCAGGATAACTATCAAAAGCAGACGGGTTTGGCCAATGCTCTACCAGGAGATATTGCCGCTCTTAATTATACGTCGCGTCTCGAAATTCGTGCCCTGGCTACGCCATGTTGATTGTCTCGTGGTCGTGGTCGTGGTCGTGGTCGTGGTCGTGGTCGTGGTCATGGTCGTGGAGAGGGCACTTCTTACTCACGCCGGTTGAAGATGGGTGCGGAAGGTGTTCAAGAAACAGCAATTCGGCTCATGCTTGTCGAGACTGAGGTCCGTTCAACACAAGTTACCGGCATCACTTGGACTCGAGTCGAACTCGGATGACCGTGGCACTCTTTTCATCGGCGGCGCACCCGGAAGCGACTATAGAGTTAAGAACACGAGAAGTAGCCCTGGGATCGACGTTGGTCCTCGTGAATTCCTTTGTGCTGCTCTGAACAGGCGTCCGTACGCATCTTTCCAAGTAGTGGCCTCTGATCACAGCAATCCCAGCACCAGTTAATGCCAACTCGGCGTTCGGGCTCAGAGAAAAGGGGACCACCCACCGTCAAGAGTCAACGTCACCTGCTGCCTTTCCACAGGCCAATCCAAGGCTGGTCCATCCATTCCCCTTCCCGGCTGGAAAGTAGTTAATGCACATCGCGCTGTGGACAATATCCCTTTTTTTTTTTTTTTTCTTTTTTCCCCTTCAAACCACAAAGTTCGCAAAGTCCAAAGTCGATGAGCTTGAGCAGTAATTTTACGTATCGGCGAGAAAAAGGGCTGCCTGCTCCCCCACTAGTCCGCCATGGCAAAATAAGGTGTTGCTTTTGCGCGGGACGATGAGACATTAAAGAACTTACGGAGTATTCCTCCGAACGGTGTAATGATTTTACAAATCTACAAGACCGCGTGGGCTCCCGCTGTTAGAGACGTACAGGAGAATATGCAGGGATTAATTAAGCACTACCCCGCAGAGACTTATTTTTCTATGTAATTTACCCCAAGTCAAAGTATCTATCATCTCCACTCCATGTCCTACTAATTTCTAAGTTGATATTTAATTGGCCAATGTCTCTCACCCGGGATGCCTGTTCGGGAAGTAGCTGGTCAACCGTGACAGACCATCGGCTACTACACTCATTTGCCGCGCCACGCTGACCATGCCCGTTGAGTTTTGTCTTTTATTCGCCGACTTTCTTAGGGGAGTGAGCATGGGGTCCAGGGCTTCGAGAACGATTCTGCGAATGTTTAGGCCAGCCTCGTCGTTTTGGTGCCCGCTGCCCAAGCGGGACTGCCCATTGTATCTCGTATGTCTCGTACGGAGCGAGTATGTGCGCAATGCCAAGATGTTGCCGAGAAGCATGATGTCTGGTTGCCAATGTCAACCCGAGCTCGAGATTGGCTGCTGGCTGAGGACCGGTTCGGTCCATGTGGGGAAAGCCGACGGTGGAGGGCCGTAAAGGGGGGTCAGATGAATCCGGTGTCCGGTCTTCGCTATCCACCTACACCGCCTCTAGCCCCTTTGACGATGGGATCAACGGATTCTACCAGCAGAATAGGCTGGCTATCCACATTACCACACGCCCATGGAGGCGAAGCTACAGAGTACAAAGGGCCCCTATAAATTCCTCCAATATTCTAGCCTCTTTACCTTCTTGGAGGCTAGCGAGGCCAAAGACTACAGAATTAACCGCAATAACTGCTCCTGTAAGCATTACAAACAGTCCAATAAAGGAAGAAAATCGCGCAAGAAATAGACCATCATGGCGGCTGCGCTAGGTACCATCGCGCGCCAAACCCGGATCCTGGGACACTTTTCAGTTCATCATCAATGACAAGACAGTCTAAATCATCACAATACTCTTACCAAAGCCTGGTGACAATTTTTGAACGTGTCTTGTGAGAGCACTTGAGCTTTATTCCGAGTCCGCGACTATCACCAGGAACCCCGGAGATGCGGGACAACTGTCCGCTAAAAACGCATAAGGATAGGACTCATAGGAGAGCATATTCATTATTGCCGCACGACATGGTGTCTTCTCGGACAGAAAGTCATGGGGCCGAGACCATGACCCAAAGAAGCGTCGGCCCCTTTAGCCTGTCAAGTTCTGCCGCTTCTGGCGCCCGAAATCTCATCAGACGTAGTCTATCTGGTTTAGTTGATACCACCATGCGAACGCAATATCATGCATGAGGGTTTCATTCATTAGTGAGTGCATGCCAGGAACCAGAGCAATTCCGCTCCGGCCAGAAGCGGACAAAAGCGGCAGCAACCGGCACTAAGGTATTAATAATCAATGTCAATACCAGCTTGTGCAACTCCAAGCACCGTGACTCCATCAGTCCCATACGCCGGTCCGACAAGCCGGTCCGACAAGGGGGCTGATGACTCTCTTTAGCATGATTATTCGACCGGTGATGGCTTCGTTGATGGCTTCGTTGATTCCAGTGCTGAGAGACGTCAGCAACCTCCCAGAGAACTACTGTCCCAAACGTGACGGTTCAGGTGTTGATTCCGTCCAGCGAGTCTCACCAGAATTTCAGATAAGGCCAAGATGTAATAGGTAAGTCAGTGGCTCGTGGGAGCATTCTTGCTGTAATAATAGGGTCACGTTTGCCGACGGCTGCAAGTTCGTCTTCTGCGCATTATTGCAATTGTTTCAACGCCATCGAACTCGGTTTGGTCCCTGGACACTCTCCAACTCGTTCGTGCATTCATTCCGTCGATATATTGTCGACTCAGTAGGCCGCTCATGCTGTATATGAATGAGTAATATGAGGTGAAGCAGTCGCAACTCGTGCAAGAACGCAGGGTTTGGTTCTAGAACATGACTTTGTCCCTCAGGTAATATCGCCCGCCTGGAGTTGCTCTTCCGGAGCATGCAACTGCAAGCTGAGTGTGCTATCCACGCTCAAGAAGAGATGGCGGCTGACATGCAGAATGCGCAAGAACACGGATTTATAATGATGGCAGCAGCCCGATCAAGCAACGAGACCCAAGGTTCCAGCCTCGCATGCATCCCACCTGTTCGCAAGGCTGTTACCAAGTCACCGACGGTTTTCATGCCGCCAGTGGCGTGCGGAATAATTGTTCCCCAGTTTTGAATCGACAACGATGACATAACACCTTGGTTGTCCAAGACTGGCATAGCTCTTCAGCCTGCCGCGTGGTGCATGTGAAAGACGGTTCTCTCGGCTTAGCTGACGGACGGCATCTAACTGCACAAAAGCCGGCTGTTCGGACTAGGTGCAAGCAGAAGAAACCCAGTACTCCGTACAGCTTTCGTGCGGTAATACCTAATATCCTAGGTGTACGGAATATGTATAGGGTATTGGGTGCAGACTGAATGGACTGAATGTGAGGGACGCTCTAGCACCGCCGAAACTCGGGCCTGCGCTTCGATGCAGGTGAACCCACCAAGCAAGGAAAAGGCTCATATTGTGGGTGTAGATTTGGTCAGTTCTCAAGGGTCCTATGCCGGCTGATAGGCATTAGCTTAAGTAGTGCTACGTCACTAGCAGGGGTTCAAACCTGACTCCCGGCAAAAGTGGCAGAATCGTTAAGGCCGCAGCCTAGCTAGCGTCATGCACCCAGTAGCACCATTCAGAGACCTCAAGGCTTTGGGGGGTGGACGGAGTCGGATTGCCTCTTGTTTTGCAATTTGAAGCATCGTCTTGCTGCGCCATCCATCGCCGTCGCTGGTTGGCGCGCTGTTTTGGTAACTGACATGCGAAATAAAAGGCAGCAAAGTAATAAACAAAATACAAAACGTACCGAGTATCAGCGAACGACAAGTTGCCCTTGCCCTTGCCCTTTGCCCTTGCCCTTTGCCCTTGCCCTTATGGGCCCACTTTTACCGCATGCAAGCACATGTCAAAAAGTTGACAATCGATTGTACCGAGTACTTGTTGCCGGTTGATTGGTTGCTTAGCGATACTCTGGCATTGCCAATAACGTCTCAACTGCTGTGTACAGAGTACATGCACCAGACCCAATAGAGTTCCCACATGGTAAAGAGAAATTGTGCCGGAAGATCTGCAACAAGCCGACCATGCCCCTCCCTTGTAACCTGACCTGACCACCAATTGATTGACTTCGCCTGACCACGAAAGATACCTGAGCTGACCATTCTTACCCTAACCATAACCCTACGTCTACTGGTTAGATGTCCCTCTAATGGTCAAGCGAGGTCACTTAGTGGTGGTCAGGTCAGGTTACAAGAGGGGCATGGTCGGGTTGTCTGAACACTCAACAAGCCCATCGGAATAGCCATGTTCTGGCACGCTCGGTTGTTTATTATGATTGAGAAGAAAAGATTAATCCACCAACGTGAAGCCACAGAGATTTTGTGTCTCCGACGGCACAGTCATCGGCTGCTGATCCAAGGGACAGCGCCGGGGGGTTGTTGAAGATGCGTGAGACAGCCCTGTTTGAAGCGTCAAACGCCGGGGGCAAGGCAAGTAACAAGTGGATGCTCACCATGATGAAGAATCGATTTCGTATTTTTCATGGGTATTGGGTAGCACTGCTGCTGCCTGTCCCACCCAAGCTCGTGCCTCCATAATACAGCACGGAGTAATAAGAAGAGGAAATTGTGCTCGTCGAGTCTGAAGATCCAATAGCAGCTTGTACTGACCGGATGCAAATCTACAGTAATTATTGGGGGTGGGGGTGGGGGTGGATGCGGATGTCAGGTGAAGATTTCTAGTCTCGAATCCGTGGCGGGGCGGGGCGGACGTGTTAATATTGAACAACTCTTTCCCGACGTCTTTAAAAAGAAAGAAGGAAAGAAAGAAGGAAAGAAAGAAAGAGAATAAAAAGAAAGGAAAGGAAACGCGGCACAGTAGAGTGGTGGTGGCCATGCTTTGCATGTCCGATGCACGCTTAGAGTATTCGATTTCTAGGCAGAGCAGGTGGAAGCGGCAGTGACCAGATTCAGTAATCCGCTCCACAGCCGCGTTGAGGGTTACAGCAAATTAACAAATGTCCTCAAGCTCCTTTTTTTTTTTGTCCACTTTCTTCTGTCTGGAACACAATCGGCCTTGCAGACAGATGCAGCATGGCGAGCGGAGACGCGGGCCGGGGGAGGGGGGAGCGGCAAGGTGCAAGAGTGGTAGCACGAGCACAAAGAGTCTGTCTGGCACGGAGTATATTGCTGTGGGCGAGAAGAACAGAGCATGCTGTATTCTAAGTTTGCTGGGTTGCAGCAGTCGGTGTCTCCTTCCTCAATGATGCGGATTTCCTCCGAGCCATCGATAAACATGCACGTACCTAAAAGGTACCTAGTAGGTATCTGGTAATTTTAGCTGGTCGAACCATGAACCCTCGGAAGCGACACGCGACGAGCGACGGCGAAACATGGGACCTGACAACTCGGTCTGTGGGGAAATAACGGATATTACATGCAATGCAAGTGTAAGTCGAGAAGAGGATGGGAAGCCGTCCGGCCGGATTTTCGGCGAGTCGTAGGAGATAATTCTGGGCCCCCTCAACTCTCGTCGAGGGGGGCGGGAGGGGTCAAAATTTGGATGGGCAGATCCAAAGTGCTTTGGAGGATGGGCAGTGAGGCTTATGAGTGAAGAAATATAAAATTGATAAAATTGTATTCATTGGAATTTCTGAAATTTGCTATGGCGTGCTAATACCATGTGATGCACCCGGTAAAGAGAGAACGAGAGAATTGAATAGATTTATTGACCAGACACTAGAAAATCAGCTGCAGACGCAAAGCCCCGGCTCTGGCTCTGTTCCTTGCGAGCAAGCAGGTCAGTTGACGAGTCGAATCGCCACAGAGTTCCTGGTGTTGTGGTGTGAGGTGTTGTGGTGCTGTGGTGCTGTGGTGCTGTGGTGATGCTGTGCTGGCTACCCCGCTTGAACCTTCCTTACTAGGTAGGCACCTTACCTAGGGTAGCTTGGGTACGTAGATACCTAACCTAGCGTTTACGGCAAGAGCAAGCACTCTTGCAACATGTAATTTTTCTGGCCAAGTGTTTGAAATGGGATGGTCAAAAGATTTTAAACATTAATCCCAAGAAAAAAAAAATCAACAAGACCTTGCAGAGCTGCCAACTGTCGACGAGCTCTTACCAAAATTTGGGTGGCGCGCCAAAGCGCTGCAGGTACTCCGTACAAGGTGTCCATAGAGGGCAAATAGTTGGATGTTTCCATCGAGGCTGGACCGGACCTGGCCGAGCCCTCTCCGTCATCGCCCACTTCCCACTTGTCATGTCCAGCTGCCCACCGTTCACTCAGTCGTCGCCGCTCCTTCCTCCCCCCCCAAGTCTCCACTGCGACTGATGCGCTCGTTCCCGGCCTGCGGTCCACGGCCTGCGCTCTTTCCTCAAACTGCGATCTTGTCTCTGTTCTGCCATTTGCTTCATCCCACCCCCATCAATAATCGTAAACAAATGCCCATCAGCGTCGCGACGTCTCGAGTCTGCTCCAGACCTGTCGCTGCCATGGATCCTACCATGACAGAACACGACTTTCGATTTCCACGAAGGCCCGGCCGTACGGCTCGAGGTGATGACCATGGCGGCAAAGCCCATCCAACCATCGAGTCTGTCACCTCCGACCTCTTTCAGACTCGTGCCATCGCCAACAGGAACCTGCTCGGCAATGCTTTGTTTCCCTCTCTCGAGAATGCTGCCGCCGCCGAGTCTATCGGAGAGCTTCGGAATGACGACCCGCTCGCTGCCCAGGTCTGGAAGTTCTTCAGCAAGACCAAGCAGCAACTGCCGAACCAGGAGCGCCTGGAGAACCTGACCTGGCGCATGATGGCTCTGAACATGCGCAAGCAGAAGCAGGCTGAGACTCGTCTGTCCAAGGAGCAGCGCAGGTATGCTTATTCTTTTTGTATTTCGAATCCATGTCCAATCCACCACACACCACGTGGACCTGTGCTCAAATCCCCGCATCCGCCATCGTGCCTTTGTATTGCACCATCATTGTTGGCCAGCACATGGCTGACCAGAGGGCCTCGTCATTCTGCCTGTCTTGCCTGCACAGACTCGATCGCCCGGCTGCCAATAATGCGCCCAGTGGAATTGCCCAATTGCGAAAGACTTCGGATCTCAATGTCGATAATAATAATTCCGACGCCATGAACCTCGACGACTTCATCTTTTCAGAGAATGTCGTCACTCCAGCCGGACTCATGTCCCCTCCACCCGCACCCTCCAAGTATGATGAAGTCTCTCCGACCAGTGGTCCGTCAGCATATGCGATTCCCATCAAATCTCGCAAGGACCTCTCCAATCATTTCGTTCCTCAGTCTGTGCCCCATCAACAGCGCTCTGGTAATAGTGAGTTCAATTACGTACAGCGACATCATCGCAAGACGAGTATTGACGAACGTCGAGTAAGTGTGTTCCTCTCACAGTTGTCATGACCCCTGTTGTGCTGCATCTTGGATTTCATCTTTCTTGTACACATTTGAGACAGACTCATACACATCATGATGGGTTCTCAAAGCAAAACCATTCGTCAACTTAAGTGGCACTGTCAAAGCCACCGCACTCAATCGCTGACAGCTGGACTCTCAGAACCGCAAGCGTCCGGCCAACTTCTCTCCTCATGTGCTCGCCGTCAACAGCAGTACATCTGGTGCGGGTTCCAATCTGGAAGCCGATTCAGAACTCCAAGGATACTCCCTAGACGACGCCGATGCTGTCACCATGCAGCAGCTTACCCGAGGCGGCAGTTCTTCCAATCCATTTGCACTGGATACGTTCATGGACAATGATACAATAATGAACCCGGCAGGCCAATTTCAGCAAAACTTTCCCTTCTCTCCTTCCAGCTCTCCAATGATACCCCATGGTCCTTTTTCCAACATGTACAACACAAGTTCTTCAGTTCCTACATCGTCTCTCACCGCTGCTGACCTGTACTCGCCCACTGGGCCTGCCTATCAATCTACTGCGACCACTCCCATTGCCATGGGTGACGGTGACAACCTGTATTTTAGCTCGCAGGATCATCTTCAGCAGCGGCAACAGGGCATGAGACCGCACTCTAACCAGCAAATGTCGAGTAGCATGGGTCACAGTCGGCAGTTCATGTACAATCGGTCCAACAATAGCAATTCAATGTATTCTGCCTCTGGGACTGAATCGGCATCTCTGTCTGCATTCAGCACTGTTCCGAACTCATTCAGTCACATTGACCCGAGTCAAGTATTTCAGAACGATGGTCACGTCACATCTCCAACTATATCGATGAGACCGGATAACATATTCTCCTTTAGCGGAGACTCGGACGATGAGGATGGCAACAATACTTTACAGGGGCAAAGCATATCAATGCATGACAATTTCTCTTCGTCTATCGATGAAGTCAGTTCTTTGGGTTGGGACGCCTCGCTACCTGGACAGTTTAGCACGCAAGCTGCACGATTCCCTGGCGGCCCTCTTCGCAAGCAGGTTGTGATTGGAAAAACTAGAATGGATTACGTCGACAATCAAGGAGACTGGGAAGGTCCAGCTTTGGGTCGCTCGCAGTCGTTCAAAGCCAATGAGGAAATTCAGCAAAAGATTCCTCGCACAGCATCAACGCCATCACACATGGCTACCAAGCACAACGGCTTCGATCATATCCCTCAGAGTCTGCCGACATCACCAGGTGAGAATGCGCCCGACACTATGTCCGGTTTTTCATCCACTGCTGCCAGCCGCCCATCATCACCACTTGGGTCAAAGCGTGGGTCAAGCACCAACTTGCAGGCGGCGGCAGCAGGTCCCAACCAGAATGATTCCGGTGCGCCAACCACGTGTACCAACTGCTTCACTCAAACTACGCCATTGTGGCGGCGCAATCCGGAAGGACAACCACTATGTAATGCATGTGGTCTGTTCCTCAAGCTGCATGGCGTAGTACGACCACTCAGTCTGAAGACTGATGTTATCAAGAAGAGGAACAGGGGTTCAGGGCCTAATGGCTCTGGCAGTGCTGTCAGGCCAAGGAAGACTACTTCTGGGTCTACGGCTGCATCACGGAAGAGTTCAACTCTGTCGATGGCTACTGTGACTGGAAATGCTGCCAACAATAATGCCAATAATAACACCAGCAGCAGCAGCAGCAACAACAACAACATTAATAGTAATAGCAGCCTTTCACCACCCGCCACGCGTAACATGCTTCCGAAGGGGAGTGAAAGTCCTGTTGCTACGACTGCAAGCTCTGGTGCCAACACTGCCGGCAGCACACCGAACAGCCATTACGGCTCTACAGGAACCGGCAACGTGGCAGCCGGCGGCAAGGGCGTAGTGCCGATTGCCGCGGCACCCCCAAAAGCGACTCCTGGCCCAGGCGCGTCATCTGCTTCACGATCCGGAACAGCTTCTGCTTCCTCGAAACGGCAGCGTAGGCATAGCAAGAGTGTGGGAACTGAGGGTGCCCTTGGAATGGATATTGACAGTTCTAATGAGACTGCAGGACCCGGCGAGTTATCACGGTCTATTGGCAACACACCGACCATGGCATCCTTATCATCTCCTCTGCTGTCGAGCAGCTTTGGCATCGTTCCCCATCACCAGACGATGAACCACGGATCCATGATGTCGTTCAATCACCATCAGCCGGGCGGCCCACAACATAGCACTAGCGGAGCCGCTACAGGTCCGCAGGAATGGGAATGGCTGACGATGAGTCTTTAATGTTTTGGTTTAATTCTAGAGGCGTATCTTCTGTTCGGACTTGTTATATATGGAAATACCCGTCTGTGAATATAATTGGGGCTGATGACGGCGTTTGAGGGAGGCTTCTTGTTACGTATGGTAGCAACAACCGGAATACGAAATTTTCGTCCACGCTACCCAGCAGTTGTTTTTATCGTCTCGATGGATAACCCCTTAGCTTGCATATTCAGACCAGCTGTCTTTCTTTGTTGCTTTACATTTCCAACGATGAGGCCAAGTGCGAGAAACAGCGGCATGATGAATTTCCCTCGGCTTGACTTTCCAATTTGTTCTCGTATCTGATTCTGGCACGCATGGGAATGGACGGTAGCCACGGAGTTGTCCACTTGTTGAATGTGATGTCAACGAGAGCTAGTATGCAGGGTATGAGTTTCAATGACGAACTACGATTAATGCATCCTAATATTACCATAGCCTCCAAAAGTATAATGTGCACGTGGGATGTCGGAAACATGGGAATGTCTTTCCATACAGAGGTGTCTGCAATATGCGTATGTCAATGATGGTGATATTCAGTCGATTTTTCTATCGACGCTTACAGTGTGAGAATGAAGGAGCATTCACCCTTTACCTCTACTATCTTTGTAACAGGATAGCTTTCCTGTCTCAGGATGGGAACCCGAGAAAGCCTGCTACGATTTCGTAATCCCGTCGGTCCGGCCAACTTGATCTTCATTTCCTACAGATATTGGAAAAAAAAAAAAAAAAAGCATTTCCCGCATTCATTCTTCCTTGTTATTCGCCTTGCAGAAAGAAAAGACTCCAACTGTGGTCATGCAGACATAAGTAGACTCAAAGTATAAAACAAAAGGTATACAACCCTCGTCGACTGGTGAGCGGAAGAGGAAGGGGGGGAGGGGGTAAAGGCACGTATCGGCCTTTTTGCTGGTGTCTCCCCTGGCTTAAAGCATTACTCGTCGGTTGGCACACATCCGCCAATCTCGGCCTGGGCTCCATGGCTCGTTCTAGAGCATAGTACCAAAGGTTTCATTGTCAGAAATAGGAATTCGTTTTCGTGGACTTCCACCGTCTTCCGTGGCGGGCTTGCGATGTCTGAAGGTGAATCCAACAAAGAGGCTCTTGCTCATTTCGTCTTCACGATCAGCCATGGTTTCCAAGGCCTGCTGCTTTTCATGCACCTCTTTATACTTTGCCATGTCTGCTTCATTGCTGAAGTCGTCAAAGTATCCAGCATCAGTTTCCGAGTCCAGCTCGGGCACGAATGGGGCCCTGGTCTGTCGTAATGTTTCCCAGTCAACTTCCGCAAAATACTGATGACTGTAAATGTCTTGAATGATGGAGAAGCGGCGAGCGCGGGAGTTGATGCAACTACGTACAACTAGTCAGTAGGCACGTTTTCTCTGATTCAGCTCTCTGTGTCCTTGTTTCGTCATACTCACGTTGTGATAAAGTTCCAGGTTCGGTTGCTTAGGAAGTAGTTGGGGTCCTCCCAGACTGGACGCTTCAAAACCTCCTTCCAATGCTTCAAGTTTCGCCACGTCTCGTCAGATGTAGATCCGGCGAAGGGGGGAAACCCAGTTAGAGCCTCGAAAAGCATACAGCCCAAACTCCAGTAATCAACTGTGTAATCATATTCTTCTCCTCTGAGAACTTCAGGTGCCATGTAATCAGGAGAACCCACAATGGATTTGGCGTAGTTGACGTCGTTCTGTCGCATATTACGGTAACTTTCACGACGCTCAGCAACGGTTCGCTGGTCCATGGGCTTGCCGAAAGGAACAGAAGTCTCCGAGGCCTGCTCTAGCTTTATCCTCATGGACTCGATCCGTGAGGGAGCCAGAACACCAGCCGCCAGGCCGAAATCAGTGAGCTTTACGTGCCCAGTGGAGTCAACCAAAAAGTTTTCAGGCTTCAAGTCCCGGTGGATGTAGCCGAGTTCGTGTAGGGCATTAACCGCACAAAACATCTCTGCAATGTAGAATCTCGCGTGTCGGTTTGACAAAACACCCGTATTATTAAGCAAGGTGCGAAAATCGCCGCCAGGCACGTATTCCATGGCAAGATAGATACTCTTGTCATCTTGGAAAGAGTACAGCAGACGAACCAGCCAGTCACTTTGGGCTGTAGTAAGGATGTCTCTCTCAGTCAGGACATGGCGAACCTCGTCCAATTTGAATAATAATTTCTTGCTCATGACCTTCAAGGCGCAAACCTCTCGAGTATCCTTCTTCTGAGCAAGAAAAACTTGGCCATAGCCACCCTGTCCAACTTGAGTCAGGATTTGGAAATCACCCTGGCGAAGTCTGACACGTCTTTTCCGAAGATTGGCTCGCTCACGACCTGTATATTTGGTCCACATTTGGCTATGTGTTTGCTTATCGGTCGCCGGTGGAGCAGGGAACTCGGCTTTGAAAGCAGCTAGACGATTTTGTCTTGAGCTGGCATAGGTCAGAAGATCAAAGTAATAATCCAAAAAATCTGTCCACGCATTTCGTGTTAGTCCACTGTGCATGTCCTTGTATCTTTCCCACGGCTACAACATGAATGAGGGCATGGTACGAACATAACTGCGTCACATTCACTAGTCTCTTGACACCAGGCTTTTGTAGCAATTCTCGCTCCTCGGCCGTCAAGCCTCTTGACGTATTAAACTTCTTGTGTGAGGTCATTTGGCGGTCCTTTGTCTCGTAGAGCTGCTGACGTGTCCTAGCAGCGTGACTATGCTGAGCCGGCGAATCGGTCAAACCTGATCTGGACGCTGGCGGCGTGTTTTCTTGACCTTGCTTCTTCAAGGGGCTCCCAGGCGAGGTGGTTTTGTGAATCACACTCTCCTCGATGTTGATGCTGGACTCGTCCAAGGGCTGCGCATTGGTTTTGCCCGAGGAAAGCGGAGTGATAACACTCCGGGGCCGGGTAAGCTTCACAGGTGCATCGATTGCTGTTGAGCTGAGCGTCATAGCGCCCTCAAATGCAGCGGGGAGATCGTGTGCCCCGGGTGGAATCATCTTTTTGCTCGGGCTACCTTGGGGCGTGCTCGACGGATTGATGAAGCTATTGTTGGTCTTGATCGGAGTCATGGGGCGGGAGGACGCATCCCCAGACAACTTGTCCTTGCTCCCATGGAAAAAGTTGGACATGAAGCTCGCCATTGTGAGAAAGCGCTCGCGATCGAAGGCTAGTAGGGGTTTCTAGAGCGATGGTAGCAAATCGATGTTGCTGCTTTCGACGATACCAGGTAAATGATCAGGCAGGCAATAAAGAATCGGTTTTCGTCAATGCTTAGAAGATCAGCTGTAGCGGCTTCATCGACGAACAGCAAGCTGTCAAGACGTCGAAGGGAAAAACCAATGTCTACTGTCGTCACGGATGCCGGCTGCTGATGAACGAGCAGGTCTGGTATATTGTACAGATCTCGAGGCTGAGGAGAGCTAAGCCTGTGGGTGGGTGGGTGCTGCTCAGGTGCTTATGCGTGTCATTCATTGGGCTGCAGCCCCGCCAAAGTCAACACGGTTGTAGGGGCAACAATCGTCCGTGTCCCACCTGGTGACTGGTCCACTAATGACTGGTTCCACCAATGACTGGCCCACCAATGACTGGGCCACACTGGCGTGAGCATGCAGGTGCATTCCAGCCGCCGATGAAGCGAGCCGTGACACGGTGCTTGACATATTTGCATGAAATTAACTTTGCATAAATATTGGCAGGTGTCTCCTTCTACCCAAGTTTATTTATTTAAACACGACCTCGCCAGTGTTGCCATAGTAATTAGCGCCTTGCCTTTGTAAACAGATCAGACCATGCTCCCGGCCCTCCCCCACTTCGTTTCCGTATTAGCTATGTACATTATTCCGTACTTGTATTGTATTGGGGTGTGGGGCAGGAGAAACCGCGTCAGTTGGCGCAAACTCAGACCCCGCATGTAATAACGGTCAACGAACGTTGTGGGCAGATAGCGTTGGGGAACGTTATAGCCGCGACAGCCTGCGATTTATTTAATGTCTTTCTAATCCATTATTTAAAAGTGCCGACGCGTCAACACATTCAGCCAGGCCGAAGATGTGACCGTCAAATAGAGAGGTCCTTGGGTCATTTTCTCATGCCTGCATGGCACCCAGAAATCTAATCTTATCAATCTCCCCACCCAAGATAGCCTCCGTTCGATTGCGTCAGTCGAGAACCGTAGACGCACTGTCACACTAATGCACAGCCGCGAACCCCTCCTTGTTATGGAGGCATCGAGCATCCTGCCTCAGAAGATGAAACGTCCCTTCTTGTGGTCTCACATCAGCGGCCCCTGACTTCTTTTTCGATCGTCCAGCTCTGACGGTATCTTTGTGAGCTGACTGGGTTAGGATCGTTGCATGGTCCTCGCGCGCCATTCACCTTCCCCGTTGCTGTCACTGTCTGCCTGTCACTGTCACTATCATCACCATGAAGCTGCTCAACATTGTCGCCGGCTTGTGTGGCGTCGCTGCGGCGGCGCAAAGCCCTCTATCCGTGCTGGATAATTCTACAAAAGTGGCCAAGATTCCGACCAGCTATGTTGCAGCGGTGATGGGCCGACGAATCCTTGCTTTGACCAAGCTTGGCACATTATCGACCATCTTCCCAGATGCGTCTGATAACGAGGTCGGCGAACAAGAAAATCGTCCAGGCAATATGGGCGGCCAGCCCGTCGGCCTGATGGACTATGTGGCCGACTGCGAAGACGAAGGCAACCCGACAATCTTGGCTGTCAAGATCGGCACGAGCTTCAAGAATGCTGGCGCTGGCTCCAACATTACCCTTTCCATGAGATGGGCTCCTCCGTATGCCCCAGCTAAGCGGATATCGCTGCTGTCTCGTTTAACCGCATATATTCCCTCCCTGGGCCGCAATCGCCCCTACAACGTGAGGCCAGAGCATGATAATGTCCCCGACACGGTGCCATATTCGGCAGCTAACTTGCCTCGCTTCTCACTCTTTGGCTACTTGGAAACCATCGATGCTGACGATGAATATTCGATCCGCCTAGCGAGATGCTATACGGCAAAGCATCCCGATGCTCGATATTGGCTTCCTGGAAACAGGATCCATGAAGATGCATGGATGAGATTGGTTGTAACGCACGTCTACTGGATTGGAGGCTTCGGTGACAGAGCCTATATTGGCTGGATCCCAGTAAGTGAGTGGAAGCAGGTGAGGAAGGAAGAGTGGGAGACTATAGAGCTACCTGGTGAAAGGAAAGGTTGGAGCGAGTGGAGCGTAGGACAAGGCGAAGAGCGGTGAGGGTGGTGGCTAAGATGGCGTTGCTGGGATCTGTCGTCTTCCTCTTGCAGTGAATGCAGAAGCAAATTCGATATTCCTGTGAGTCTACCAAGACCAACTGAGATTTTCGGTTGCGTATGAGGTGTGTCGAACAAGTGCATATTTTTATACACACAGAGAGCTCCGTTTAGACGTAAATACATTCAGGATATCGTCATTCGGCTATCGACGCTGGAATGCTCTGCTTCGGCGCCAAAACCAAGACCCTAGTTAGTGCATGGCATGCCATGATTCCAATACAAACTTGATGGTCAAAGGGTAAATGGTATACCACTACAGAGTATACCCTGCACAATAATCTTACATATGAAGATGTATAATGATCTATGTCTACGCAATGAGACCGGATACAATAATGCGAGATGGATAATTGTGACCAGCATCGTGGGAATTTGACTGCATTTGAACTTGATCGCAGCCGCAGACAACGGCATATACGGCACCAGGGCAGCAATTCCGCTGGATATTATGATTGTCGGTGGACGAGAACGAGAAGCTTGTGTAATATGTAGCTATAGTAAGCACCTAGGTAGGTATGTGGGATCAAGCAACCAACCCAGAGCTACCCAGAGCTATTGATTACTTTCGTAAAAGGGCCAAACTTTATGATGATTTCCAAGTATGTGATACGTTTTCATATCATGTACACTTTCCTACCGTAGGAGCTAGTGCCATAGGAATACCTCAGTGTGGGTAAACAGGGATTGCCCTGCACAAGCAAGGTAAAGTTGATCCGGAGGACCCAGCGACTTGTCGCCCGACTTCCCGTGATAACTACTCTACAGCAGCGGTTGGCCTAATAGGCTTCATCACATTGAAGTCTGTCAAGCCGTTGTCGGACCCAGACCTGGAATGTCGTTCCCCTTCAAAACATAGTGACTATCCCTCGACCCGCTCGGCTAAAACAAGTAGGTTTTCGCATGCTTCGGCGCCCGTGCTTTCGCCCTGACGACATGGCACAGAGCTTCTGGAGTCAGAGCCGAATTACGCGAAATGTCGCTCGGTAACACGAATCGGTGGCCCACCCATCACGGAGACGGAGGGCCAAGGGGATCAGCATGAAACCGTCCATTGTACGTTTTCGAAGGTATTTCGTTCGCGATAATCCCGCTGACTTTGCGGATCATGGCCTATTACGCCCTGGATGTGACGCAGCAATCTCAGGCTGAACATGGCGAGGGGGAATGGGTTGCAGACAAGATGCTGCCGTAATCGAATATGAAATTGGCCAGGCGGGACAGCGACACGTCGCCACCTACGGGTCAGCGGCCAATAAGAGACATGGGCTCAGCCCAACCAAACTTTCCCGACCTGGCAATCAATCACTCATCCATCCATCTATCCATCCATCCATCCGTCCATCCATCCATCGCTCTAAGAGGAGAAGAACACACGACGGTTGACAGTATACACGAGACTATACACGAGGAGGGTACAGCACGATAGGACCACAAGACGGGAACAAAGGAGGAGGGCTTGGACTGGCGTGAATAATGATCCCTGCATCAACAGCACATGCGCACTTGTGAAAGAGCCGTCTGGTGACAACTGCGTTGCAGCACAGATAGATCCGTGTCACAGTACCACATGTTTCGGCGACGATGGACGCGATGTGAACACGGCGCACAACAGGATATTAACAGGCTTGACAGGCAACGGGCAACGGGCAACAGGCAAGAGGATTCATAGCAAGTGTTGGGGGGATGTAGCTTGGCACTTGGCAGCGATGTTGTCCCGCATGGGCTCGCTGCGTGGCTCGCTGCGTGGCACAGATCAATCAATCAATTCCACCAGACAAGATTGAAGACAGTTGAGACCAATTGACCAGTTGACCAGACCCTACCCTCGCACGCCTCGCCATCTTGCCATGCCAGAGCCACTACCTACATGCCTCATGTACAGTGCACAGTAATACGGATGGAAGGCGAATAATTACGGAGTAGTCTTCCGAGAACGAGATATTGACAGGACGGCCGATCAAGATCAAGGGTCAGGTCAATCTTGGCGCCCCTTGTCTTGTGCTGGCTCGTCAACTTGTCCCCTCTGGTGCTGGCGATGCAGGGACGCAGGGCTGTCCGGGCAAGCCAGGGCCGTTCCAGGGCCTTTCCAGGGCCTTTCCAGGGCCTTTCCAGGTCTCTTTCGGGGCCCGGCCGGGGCTCACTTCTCACTGGACCGCCCTGTGCCTCCCTGGAAACCTTGCATGCCATGTCTATGAGATGGCTCCACTAGCATCAAGAGTCGCGACTTGTAACACTTTACTTTGGGATTTTCTGGCAACGACTCTCTGCCAGAATGAAGGGGAAGGACGCCTTTCGGGTTGTCGTTCCGGTAAATTTGATAGGTTAGGGTATTCAATGACTAGATATCTTCAGCAGTGCGGTTCCAAGGTGGAAGGTGGAAGGTGGAAGGTGGAAGGTGGAAGGTGGAAGGTGGAAGGTGGAAGGTGGAAGGTGGAAGGTGGAAGGTGGAAGGTGGAAGGTGGAAGGTGGAAGGTGGAAGGTGGAAGGTGGAAGGTGGAAGGTGGCTTGGCTGGCTGAGCTATCGTCAGCAGCACCTCAGCGTTACGAGTAAAGTACATGGGGCATGAAGATAGCCTACAATATCACAGCAGATACGGAATAGATACCTTATCTACCTACCAAGGTAGGTAAGGTAGGCTAAGTTGGGTCACTCCCTGAAGGGGTCGATCCCGTGTTATTACCAGCAGCATCAATTAGTTAATTGCTATTACTAATAAGGCCTTGGGCAAGTCGCGGACCCACGCCCTTTTCTGCAATATGTGCAATGTGCCACTTTATGCATCAGAAGATTGCTGTGATGTTTCCATCATGCATATAGACGTCCGCTTATATAATTTACCTAGTACTTCCAATTCAGTCTTGGTCTCACTGGCCCATTGGCCCATTGGCCCACCTCGCTCCTGGCGACTTGCCCGACGCACTGCCAAGGGGATACTGACCGCCGGACAACCAAACCAGACTTTACTCGGCAGCACGGGACGGAGTATTAGTTGACTCTTGTTGGAACCTTGACTCTAATAATTGCTCCGCGGTACGGAGTTAGGTGCTGCGCAGTATGGCAAGGCAGCACCGAGGCTGTCTGGCTTGTTTAACTGGTGCCCCACCGCCGTTCTCTGACCCCACTTATGTCCAAAACAGGTCAAGCGCTTCAGCGCTACCAGCGGTCACAGCGGCACTTAACACACCGACACGCCAACACGCCCGACATCACCAAATTGCATAAGACGCACCATCACACCCCCTCGCACCTCCACTCACACCTCCACTCACACCCCCACTCACACCCCCACTCACACCCCCACTCACACCCCCCTCACGCTCTCCCGTCAATCCAACCGGGATTATTCGATGTTTTGCCTGCACCTGCGCCTGCCGACTGGCTCGCCTCGATGGAGCTGGCTATCTGGTATCTTCAAGGGTAGTACCTGATACGCACTACCTGCTAGACACTATTTTAGGTACCTTCTAGGTATTGACTGGAAATACGTGTGTACATGGATTGACTACCCACGTACCTACCTAGTAGGTGCCTAGGTAGATACAGTGCTGTGATATTAACAGACCAGACGCTCCAGCTCTCAACACCCGCATCCGCGTTATCCACTCTCGACCTCGTCCCATTCCTAACCTCCTCCCGCAGCACCTCTTTTCAGAGTCCTGTTTACAACAACGACCTCGCCGCTCGCCGCCCGTGGCTCGACATCACCCTCACCAATACATTGCCGTTGTGCAGTTTGAACGACCGGCATAATCTTGCATGTGACCAGCCCTCACGCGACTTTGTGCTGGCCCCGGGACGGCTTTCGACCAAGCTTTTGCTTTGTCCATTTCGCAATTGGTGCTGGCCCAGCCTTTCTCATGCTTAGTGGCAGATAAATTGCAATATACTTCCCTCCATGTCGCCTGCACGATACGTCGTGTTGGAACCGGGCATTCGTTAGTTGCCGCAAACCTTCTCTACTTCCTCGTCATATTCGTACCGCATCATTGATCGGGATGGCGCCGTCTCGCCCTTGCGCATCATGACCTCAAGGACCCCCATGGGTGTCCAGCCGCGACAGTCTCAACGAGGGCTCGGCTCGACGCTGCAGGTCCAGAGACCTTCAAATCATCATCAACGCACAATATCATCATCTCAACAACAGTATCTTCCGCCCTCCCCAGCCAGGCGAGATCCTGCCACAGTATCCGACTCTAATCCCGAATCCGCCGATGTATTGGCTGCACGTCATGTCTCCACGCCTAGATATCAAGGCTCGAAGCTACGACTCGAATTATCCAACGAGCTCACTGCCGCCGGGCCGCTTTCGGCAACCGAATCGCCTCAAATTCGAACACCTTCCCGAATGATGCCTGTTTCATCAGAAAACGCCGAGACTGAAAACACGAGTCCAGCAATATCGAGGATCTCTCAGCACGATGCTGACAATCTGCCAATGCCCATGCCCCAGCGCAGGCTTCCGCAGCCATCAACAACTGTTCCTTCCTCGCGAACCGCAGCGCCAACGACAACACCGGCCAAAAAAGACGTGCGGCCGAAACCATACACAGTCGAAGTACCGGCCGCGGCACCCCGGTTTGTGAGTACAAATCGCGGCTATGTCACTCGAGATCCCTTCAGCAAAGGTTTATTCTCGGGCCATGCTGATTTCTTTCCTTGGTCCGGCGTTCATCATGAAGATGAATGGAGTACTGAGGCTATTCAAAAAGGCACATGGGATAGAGGCAGCCAGAACGAAGCATCGTCCGCCAGACTGGCAATATTTCCCGCCCTCAAACAGAAAAGCGGTCTCAATGCTCTTTCCACCATTTTCATGGGCGTTCTGAACCAGCGACGGCATCGCGGACAAATTACCACTCCGTCAACCTTTAAACCCCCTCCTCGAGTGACGCTCACCGACACAAAACGAGAAATTTGGCTCAAAGACTTAGCCAATCCAGCTATATCTTTGCGCCGTCTGAGTCGGACAATACCTCATGGTATTCGCGGACGTACCCTACTTGATCAATGTCTCAACAAAGACGTGCCCACGGAACGTGCGGTATGGTTGGCGAAATGCGTCGGTGCTAATGAGATCAGAGCCTTCAAAAGGAAAGGAGCCAGTGGCGCTTTTGTTCTCGGCGGCGAGCTGAAATGGATTCGAGATTGGACTGTTTTCGTAGAACAGTTCCTTGAAGCTGTTGTTTCTGCATTTGGAGAGTCTGACTGGAAATCCAAGGTGACGTATGCGTAAGTGATTTTCCTTATCCACGACTTTCGCACCTACACTGTATGCTAATGAACCGCTCTTTACGCAGCATCCGTCTCGCAACGTGTCTCTATTCCGAACAGCTTCTCGATCGCGACCACTACCTGGAATGGATTATTTCTGGCCTAGAAAGTAGTCCCCAGTCGAGAATTCCTATGTGGATTTTGATTGCTCAAATACATTGGACCCATTTGTTACAACTACGAAAATGCGGCCGACGACTGATCTTCTCCTTACTAAACCACCTTCACACTGTACGAGAAACCCCAAATTACAACCCCCCCCCCCAAATCACTTCTACATTTGGTAAAATGCTGATACCGAGCCTAGATCGAAAATGACCCTGATAGGGATATCCTCATTCAACTTTCTGGTCAACTATCCGCACTGGTGCTTTCCCTCGTCAAGTACAACCCTGAAAGCTTCATCTGCCCGCCGGCATGGCAACGCTTCTCCGAGACCTTGAAATCGATCTTGCCAGCAGACGATGCCATAGCACAGGCATCGTACAACAATATTAGACTACGTAACGGGAGATTGTTAGTAACGAATACAGCATCTCCAATACGTGGCCGCCAACACTTGGTGCAACTGCTTGATCCAACTTTGCAGGGTAGAGGAATTCGTGACCTAGCCGCTGAGTGCTGGGCTTCCACAGAGGACAAAATTGGCTTGATAAAGGGAGTTATCGAGTGGGCCACCTCCTTGCATCGGCCCGGCTTAGCAAGGGTCTATGTTGCGGCTGGCTTGGTCAAAGCCTGGAGCGTTTTCCGGGTGAATGCCACTTCTGCTATTCTTGATGTACTTGGAGACATTGCCCCGGGCGATAATGTCAGGAAAAATCTCATGATTCGTTTAGTCTCTGAGCTTGTACGAACCGGGCATTTTTCTGTTCCGCAGTACATGAAGTGGCTTATCGGTCGCGGCGGATTACACGATGTCGAGGAGATCGATCCCGTTAATGGCCCTTGTGCATCTCGTCTCCTAGTCGAGCTTCCAGTCTATTGTCTGCCCCAGGAGCAGATTTCTCAGCGAGGTAGCCTTCTTCGGCGTGCTGGCAATTACTCCGTGTCAGACGAAGCAATCAACATTGCAAATGCACTCGAATGTGTCAACTACTCTCTCGGTCTGGCCACATATCTCGGAAATAGCAATGTGTCTCGCAAGCCTATACCACGAAACAAGCTATTGCGACGAGTCATCAACAGCAGTCGAGCAGTTCAGAGTGCCATTGGTGCCCACTTATATGATGCTGTCGCAACGCGGCTTCCTCGGAATCCTGATTTCGTCATGACTCTGGCTATTTTTACTTCTATTCGCAGCATGATGGAGACAATTGAAGACTTTACTAAATTGGCAAGTATTTTGAGAAGTTGTGCCTCCGGACGCGACTTTGATGTGCTTGCGGCTTGTGTGGATACCATTAATGCTAACTTGGATGTCTTCATGGCCATGGACTCTGCCGAGTCATTGTTCGAGATATTTGTCGAGCGGCTAAAAGCCATAAGCCGTGATCAGGGTATCGCTGTACGGTCATTGCTTGTAGCGCTTTCGGCCCTGGCTGCTCGATTACCTGACAGGGATGATCTTGCCAAGCAATTGTCGCTGGAATTGGCTCAGAACGACCGGTCCAACGCTATCGATGCATGCTCACCCGTTTCTGATAGTATGGCGGTTCAAGCTCAGACAGCCGAAGGAGAAGTGTCGGAGCAGATCGATAAGCTTCTAGCCAGCGGAAATGTTATCGACCACCCTACCATGAATCGATTATTCAGATACATTGCCCCGAAGCTAGAAGCAGGGTGGATGAAGCATGACGACAATCGTCAGGTTTTTGCATCACTACTCTCAAGGTTGCGCATGCTAGACGCACCTCATTTTGACAAACTTATGGCAGACTGGGTCAGTCATATCAGAACACTAAAGAACCGACCACCCCTCTCGGAGCTTTTCCCACTTCTCTTGAGTTTAGGATGTCTTTCGATGGCGACGATTCTTCATACCGCAAATGCAGGTCCTATCATGACTAAAGGTGCAACTGACGCGGCAATACCAAAGTCGGCGACTTACCTACAGGAACTTCTTCAGTTGACGATAATGAGGCTGTCGACGACTCCCACTCTTCAGATCGAAGAAGCCTATTGTTTCCGGATTCAGCAGCAGAGTGCCAAGTTCAACCATGCTAAAGCTTTGGTGTTATTGATACGAAATTCTCTCATCGAATACTCGGCTCTTAAAATCTCGGATGGAACCCAAGGATTATCGCTCGATAATCAAGAGTGCCAGGAGTGTCTCTTGGAGACCATGCGATCCTTGGTTGTGGCAGATTCCGCAACAGTAGCCAACGCGCTGAATGTGAGTACCTTGCCGCCTGCGGCAGCCGCTTTAGCACGGAAACTGGTCACCAAACTTTTGTTGCCCTACGGACCTACAGATCGACAGCCGTCTTTCGACCAAATACTATGCCTTGCAAATGATTTGACAATGCCTTTTTGTCAACTAAAGCTGAACCTTGACCTGGCGCACAACCACCTCAGCGCAAACGACGGTGTGGAAGATGGACCATCACGCTTTGAAGCCTTTGCAAAAGCGATGGACAACGCGATACAGTCACAGAACATTATGTGGACAAGCATGCTGCCGTGTCTTAGTGAAGAAATCACGCAGGGGTTTAGCCGTGAAGCACATTCGAGATTCCTGGATCTGATACCATCTAGCAAGTCCGAGACGATTGCCAACGACACGACAGACAGCAAACGAATCCGCCTGGCGGAAAATCTTCTTGAAGTGATTCAAGCCATCAGCTCGGGCCAGTCAACTTCCCGACAGTCATCACTGAGCAATAAACTGGTAGACAAATTGTCAGACTTGTGGGAGATCATCGCATCACAGGATGAGGAGCGAACTCTGGCCAAAAAGGAAGTCATTGAGCATTGGCTCCCGGTCTTGTTGAAGTTCATCACGCTGTATAGCGTTCTTGAAACACCTAATTATGCGACAACTCCAGCGCTAGCGACTGCGTCAAAGCCTTCTCACACGGTGAATCACGAAGCAAAAGCTCGCATCATCATTGCCTTGTGTGGCCTATTGCTGGAAATTGAGGCATTACCACAAGAAGTCACGGGGTCACTGTGTCAGCAAATTTTTGACATTGCCATCCTCCTGGCCGATGCACTACCAGACGACCTGCGTACGCAGTGCGCCAAATCTATTCTCTTCTTGCCAGGCTCTACTCCGAGCACGAGTACCACATCTGACCCGCGCATGTACTATCTGCTAAGCACGCCCCGGCCCACGTCTGCCGAGAACCTCAAACTGGCACATCGTGATAAGTCTTCACTGCCATATACTGCTGCAGCGAGGGGCATGGGCGCCATGTATGGCATCGGACCAACGTCAAACGAGCGCCTCAGTCCCTTCGTAATTCGTCGCTGGGAGATTCTGAGCGAGCCGACTCCTAATATTGGCGAAAATGACACCAGCCTCAGCTTGGGGCTTTTCGAGGCGATCAAGATCCAGTAATGACTCTATTTCACAATGTTCATACCCGTCTGTTGAAGTCGAAGACAGCCGAGACTGGCGTAGCTCGAATGTTCTGCGTCGAAATTACGTTCCAAAAAAAAAAAAAAGTAGCCACTTGTCGAAATGAGGATGTCAACATAACCAACGTCTGTACCACATTGTCATGATCAAATTGCTTTTTTTTTTTTTTTTTTTCCTCCCGTCCCATCTGCTACAGATGACAGAAGACCATATGATGCTGGAGCCAGGTTCTACATGTATTGAAATTTGACCAGTATGTTCTTATCAAGGAGTCAAGTCCCGCAGTACATTTGGAAGAAAACTTGCAGGATATTCACCATGGTGAAGCATCATTTTGGCCGGCACGCTTGATGATTCCCCCCCCCC